>JAZKJV010002600.1:0-287056 GCA_037367405.1 Ottelia alismoides
TAGGAAGAGGTAGAAGAGCCCTACCGCGACGTAACATCTGAGATAGCGGTTGTTGATGAGACTATTGGTTTAGAAACTCTCCCCTTTTTAAATTCCCGAGGATCTCAAAATAGACAAATCATTCTTCTATGATCCTAAGACTTATGCATGGTCGCACCCTGGAGCAACATTTTCTGAATACCTAGACCAAATCATCCCAAATCGAGAGTGCACCAACATTCGGGAAACTAAGAACAAGCACGCAAGCCGAGCACCGACCAAGGAGAATTCCAATGTCTATTCATCTGGAGACTCAAGTGAACCAACACCTTCACGAAGAAATAAAAAGAGAGTTACCTTTGACCTTTCGGAAGAGGAATCAGCTGACGATTCCTCGTTAGGTCCAGAAAAGGTAGTTTATATGAGTGAAGTCTGTTCGACAGTTCTAAAGCCATGTCTTCGCAAGGATCCAAAATTCAATTCTCGTTGAACAACTCCCGTTCCTAACTACTACTCATCCAAAGCTGATGATCCTGCCCCCTTCAAGTACACTGGAATTATTTCATATGAGCTAACTGAGACCGGTGCTTTTGAGTATTCATCTGAGGACAAACCACGTGACCCCAAGAAGGAGCGAACTCTGAGAAAACAATTGAAGAAACAAAAAGACCAGAATAATTGGAATATGCCCACTTTCGAATACTACTCCTCTGAGGATAATTCTGATGATGGATATCTTTCATCTGAATCAAATACTTCATCCATTATACATTATGATTTTTCTAAGGATAACCGTGATAATAGTTGGGAATCATATGCCTCATCTTCTCCGACTCATCATTACGATCTCCCACCGCAGGATCACAAAAAGATAAGCTGAAAACCGCCTTAATCATCGGCTACCCTCCCTCCCTACCACATCGGTCTCCTTGTACAGCTTCTTCCTCTACTTAGGCCAAGGCCTAAGTATAGGGGAGGACCGATGCCATTTGTATATACCATTTCTCTCATCACACTCCTCCCGATCACTCCATCTCCACCCTTCTTCTATACTTAGGCTGACCAAAGCCTAAGTATAGGGGGAACCGACACCCACCTGTACATACTCTCCTCATTTACATATCCTGACGACCTCTTTTGTGCTCTTCTTCTATACCTAGACTGTTCACAGTCTAAGTATAGGGGGCAGACCATTGTATTTTTTCCACTCTCTTACACTTAGCCCGAGCTATGTCTTCATTACTCTACTTGTGCTCTGAGGACATAGCACTCGCTAAGTATAGGGGGGTCTGTATATAAACTTTGTATATATTTTAGCCATACCTCGTACTTTCGCTTAAGTCTATATGTATTTATAGGATGGGTAATTCATTTGAAAAAAAAATGAAAAATGAAAAGAAAAGAAAAAGGATTTTGCTACTGACACTGACTTTGCCCAAAAAAGTTTTGAAAATGGCTTCTTATTCATTCTTGCATTAAAAAAAATGTCTGCACTTCACACACCTGCACTTCATCCAGCATCACATTCATCTGCATCTGTGAAAAGTCATTAGGTTCTGAACCGAGTTGTGAGTAGAAACCGAGAGTGGCCTGGATTTGACCTTAACCCGCCTAATTTTCAGAGGAACTTCACAGAGAAATAGGATTTTAAGAACTTTAGGTCTTTTGACTTAATTCTTTAAGTTCCACATAACAATGTGCAGCGTTTGACTCTTAGTGTATAACCAGGTCTCTTCATTCTGGGTACAACTCTGAAATAGGGAATTAATTTGTACTCTCACACTATGCACTTAGCTCAACTCGGACGGGATGTTGGAAGACTGTGTGAATCTCTTTTCTGGTAGCGTAGAAATCTAAAGACCGGAGTACGGATTGAAATAAAGCTTCGAAAAAGGGATGGACGGCTGGGCACAATATTTTCTAAGACCCCAAAAAATGTACGGAATAAAAAGATTCTATATTCGTAGGGGCACAAAAGATCCAAGCAGAACCACCAAAAATTCCAAATACAAAAGAAGCATTCTACCAAATAAAATCTGACCAAAAAGGTCCAAGCTTCAAGAAACCTGCAGATGTTGGTGGAGACTCTGCTACACTGGCCATCTTCACAAGGAGAGGTGACTACACTGGCCACCCTCCAGTTCTTTTCCATTCTTCTAACTTCTCCCCCATTTCGATTGTGAACACAGCACGATAGACCTTAGAAGGAAATACCTGACTCTCCGAGGATGAGTTACTGGAGAGGAGAGGAGCATGGTAATCCGGCATTCTGGATGGGAAGAGCTAAAACCCTTCACACACATGAGTCAGTTGTTCAATGTTCATAGGGTATACTTTGGGAAGAGGATTGATCTAAGATGACTTCTGAGCCGAAACTGTGACAATGATGTGTAGAACTTGAGGGCTGTTGATTTTAAAATTCTAAGTCTCACAGAAGTTCCGTCACACTATTAATCCAAAGGTTGAGTCTAGTCTCATTTTCACCTTCCGCTCACGGTCTTGGTATGGAATCCAATCTCATTTCACCTCATGGCATTTCTTTTTGATGCTCAGGGACGAGCATGGCTTAAGTATAGGGGGATGATGAATCTTGGATTCATCACTCTAAATATCATTTATTAAGTTCTAATCCATCAAAATCAACAACATATCTACATTTCTTCTACATAATTAGCATTCATGCATGTTTTCATAAGAATGGCATTTTATCCATAATTTCTGCACAAAATAAGAAGCCAAAAATCCAAGCCAAAAATGACCTGTAATTAACCTAACTTCCCGGATTTTTAACTCCTTCATGCTAACACCGCATAACCCAAAACCACTTCCACTGTGTACATACCACTCACAAGAATAAATGAAAAATACAAAAAAATCATTAACCCAAATAAGTGGACCAAAAACCCAAACCCTAGTTTCAGGATTTTCGTACTAAAAGCCACATATCTTCCCCATCCAGTGTCTGATTTGATCCTAGTCACTTTTGAACTAATGTACATTCAATTACCTTCAAAACAAGACAAAGTTCAAGTGAATCGGAGCTCATATGTGTGTTGGATTTTGGGCCTCTTTTTGTACATTGTGTATTTTTAGCAGGTTTTTAACCTCATTTTTTTACATATTTTCTTAATTAATAAATATCCAAAAAATAGATTTAGATGTCTTTATTTGTATTTGATTATTCCATATTTTTTTCGGTTTTTTTATCTTGTTTAAAAATGAAAAAAATACAAAAACCTAAAAATCAAGGTATTCTATGTACATGGGATACCCCAAAAATTCACTTTCTACATTTGACCAATATTGGCTTTGATATCTTCATGAAAGTTGTAGATATCGTCGAGACGAGCATTTTTTGTGAAGGAACTTTTCTAATCTGAGGTCGTTTACTAATTCTTTTTATTTTACAATTCTTTTATTTTCGTTTTTTTGTGCTGACACGTGACCGCCCCAGAGGCCGCCACGTGTCATCGTTTTTAGCCTTTTCTTTATTCGTTTTTATTAAAAATTTAAAAGCGCATGCACGTGCGTCGCACTTGCCTCGCCCCTCTCTCCTCAGCCCCCCCCCCCCCCCCGCCATGTGGTGCGGTTACGGCCGTTCGATCTTGGCCAATCGAACGGCCGTGATCGTCATCTTCACCAGGCCCTTTGACCGCTCCGCCCCTCCGCTTCTTCCGCAATGGCCGCCGCCACCCTCACAACTGCTCCTCCGTTATCCCTGCAACCGTCTTGCCCCGCCCTAATAACCTTCGCCTATCCTCGGCCTATAAAAGACCTCCGACCTCCCCCTATCCTCGTATCCGCCGATAGCTTGGTCATCAACGCAACGGAGACGGTGACATCGCCTTCATTCCATCCCGGCGAGATCCGAAGCCCTTCGGGCTCGTTGCAGACGCGCCCTCCGTTGCGCCATTGTTGTCGCTGCTCTGGCCTCCGTGCCATCAAGGCCTACGTCTCTAACTCCGTCGAATACATCCACCAACGACTATCTTCAACGACGCTACGCCACCGCCTCGACTCCAAACCTCTTCTCCGCCTCTCCACCGCGCCACCAAAGCCCTACTTCGCTTCCAATGCTTCCGCCCTCAGGTGCTCCGACCACCGTCTTCGACAAACGCACCACCACTCTAGATGCTTCGAGCTTCATCCTCGACGTTCAACTCCGCTCGACCGCCTCGCCTCGGCTAGCTCCCCTATGCCGCAGCAGTGACCGGAGCTCGGTCTCCCACCAGCCGCTCCTCTGTCGGCCCGCCTTCGTCACCCACCGCTGCACCGGAGCCCCTCTGCCAGCCTCCGCCAACAGCCGCCTCGACTAGGAGCAGCTCCCTCCACCGATCACCACCTCGTGCGGCCAGAAGCATCTCTGGGTCACGTGCATTGCTCGTGCAACCTTGGGAAAATTGCACAACAGCCCCGGTATTTCTGCCTTATTGCATTCTAGTCCAAGACTAGAGGGCATGTGCTGAGCACGTGCCTCTCTATGAAATTTGCAGATTCGTCCTCCATTTATCTAGGAAACTGCAATTAAGTCCTCCCCCTGCATTGTCTTTGTCTATTTATTTATTGCAACAGTACCCATGTCTTCCTCAGTACTTTTAGACCTCTTTTCTACATTATTTTATTAATCCAAAAATTGCATAATGTTCCTCACTTAACTCTCTACATTTTGACATAGTGTGGATATTTTCATGACCATTGGTTACTTAATGATTAATTATTCTGTGGAAATTTTCATATTTTGCCCAGTTTGAGCTTTTAATTTTGTAGTTGATTAAACATTGCTCTAAAAATCCCTGAAAAATCACATATTGTAGAGATTGTTGTGCTTGACATTTTGCCCAAAAAGAATTGCATTTGCATTCATAATTTGCCCTGTAAAAATTATTTTGCATATTTCACTATTTAATTTTTATTAGGTATTCAACCCCACATTTTTGAGGTTTAGGATTTTTCTGAGATCCACCACCTAGTGATAGATCATAGATAATTTTATCCCTTGAAAATAAGTAGGTTTAATATTTATTATAATTAAATATTGAAAATCATTCTGTTTGCATTTAAAAATTCATAAAAAAATCATATGTCTAAAAATTCCAAAAAAAATTATAGTGCACTCATTTCATAATATTTTGCATTGTGGCCAAGTTTCATATTTTTCGGACATTGTTTAATCGAATTTTACATTTTAGTCCCTAAAATAGGCCAAAATCGCATCTCGCATCCCTTATTTGCATTAAAAATTCAAAAAAAAGACCGTCTCGAAAACCGAACACGAAATTGGATAGACATAATTCTAGGTTGTTCCTTTGCCTCCTTGTGTTCGACCTTGGGACTTGCCCAAGTAAAATAAACATAAAACCATTTGATTGAAATTGATTAATATTTTGTGGTTATTTCTTGACTGATTCCGATCGCCGCCTACAACGAACGACATTCTATTCTTTTAACACAAACAAAGATAAAAACCAACTCTTAAAGCCGCAATTTCCGGACTCGTCAGATGGCGCCGTTGCCGGGGAGGCAAACGGCTTAGTTTTGCGTTTTGAAATTTCTTATTCGGTTTTCCGTATTTGGATAGATTGACCCCCGAATTTTTCATTGTGAATATCATTTTATTTCTTGTATTTATTTTTCAGCATTTATTTCGTTTGTTCTAATTTTTGAGTCACTCTCTGACATCCTCTCTCTTATTTTCTTGCGAGGTACCCGGCGTACATGGAGCGATTTTCAAGAAACCAACACATCTTCACCGACATCCGTAAAGCCACAATTAAACTAAGATCGAGTCGAGTCGTGAGAGAGCGTAGAGTCTAGATTTTTAATTTCTGCAATTTTATTTACTTGCTCATTTACAGCGGTTTCCGTTTGGACTCTCGTGAATGTAAAACGACCTCGAACTTTTCTTTGGTGTGTCGTGGCTTGTTTCACTCTCCGGTGAGGGTGGGGCCCGACTTGAGTGGCGATTAGGATAGACCTGCACATACGGCTCTCAGAGCAATTATATTTTTGCTTGTGCTCGTAGGATCTAAGGCCACACTGCACTTTAACTGAGACACGCATTAGATCGTTCAACTTAATCAAAAATTTAACTCAACTCTTCTCGCTAATAGAACTTTCTGCCTAGGTGCGATTTTCATCGGCTTGCACGCATTTAGAATAATTTCAATTATGTATTGCATCCCACATGGAGATTGCAAGGAGGCACTGTAAGTCTTCTAACTGAGCATACATCACTGTTTTCACGTGCATCAGCTTTTCCCGAACTCCATCTTGTTTTATCACATAATTTTAAAAGGAAATTTGGACTGGACAGTAGACGTATATGTGTGCTCATCTAAATTTTCAGTGATCGCCTTATTAAAATTGGGATTTCTAAATATAGCCGATCTTAAGAACTCATAAAATCAAGAATTTTTGCGGGAGAGCAACCCCGACTTTGGATGATTTCATTTTTCTGAGTGAGCGAGAGACGACACTTAAGGTTAGAACCAAGCTCCGACATATAACATCTCGCTAATTTTTTGCCAAGATTGATTTATCACCAACTAAAATTTAAAAGATAATAGCCGAATTCTTACGCCTTCATTGTGTGAGTTGGCGAACTCAGGGTTTGATTTGTATTTACATTGATGTGCGTGAACCGATACCTAAGATCAAAAGCCGCACATTTGATAAAAATTCTCTTTTCGTGCGATCATCTCTCTCTTCTCTTGATTTAAACCTCATCATGGAACTCTTGTACAAAAACTCTTACAGACCCAACCCCTCATTCCTTTCAAATCTTTCAGAAATGATCGAGAATTCATCTGAGCTATACTATGAAAACGAATTCGTATCGGTTAGACCCAAAACACCTCCTCCCAGAGACTCTCAACCACCATCTCTTTTTACCAATCCGATCTTCTTCATGAATGACAATCCTTTATTTTTGAACTAGACTGACCAACAACCGACTGAGGTCTCCACTTCTTCATATATCAATCCTCTCTACGCCGATCATACAATTGATCATTCTTATTCGGTGAATGTCAATCCATCATTCATAGGAGATGATAACTACATGATTGAACTCAACACTTTTTCATATCTCCCGTCGTTCCCGCCAGTGAACATACATGAACAATCATCATCTTGGATTGACCATGACAACCCCCTTTTCAGACATGACAATCATATAGAGGACTAGACTGATTACATAGAAACACAGGAACCCTATATGCTGACTACACCATATCAAGATCCGACCACTCATTATCAAAGGAATAAATTCTACTCGGACCAACTTCACATGTCTGGATCATATGAGCAGCCACCTTCCATAATTATTGAGGAGATATTTTGAGAAAATAATGATCATATGTTGGTCATTCCAAGAAACTCCTCTCCTAGCACATACTGGAAAGTGGAAGATGAAATTATTGAATTGCAAGGACACACATCGACTGCTCCCGTAAGTAATCATGAACAAATTTTTGAGGATGATATCTCGAGCATAAATAAATGATTCGAATCAATGGAGGATAGATGGCAAAAATTCGCAGACCAGTTAATCGCATTCTATGGTGGCTCAGACATAAAAATGGATGAGGAAATGATTGGATCTGAGATTGAAAATTTTGAGGATATTCAGGAACCTAGGGACGATTCTGACAAATATCACTTCCGCATATTATTCCCCTAGAGATGACTATGCCACTGACTCTCACTCTAAACACCCGAACCCCTGTTCATCTGAGGAACACACCACACCCCCACACCACACTGAAAATACAAAAAAATGGAAATATTTGAAAACCCACAAAAAATTGAAAATTCAGAAAATTTCACAAAAATTGAGACTGAAGAAGATCTGAGGAATTTGGATCCGACTGTACGGGAAGCAATGGAAAAACGCCTGATGTTTGAACTTCCCTTTATACAGGCCATTGAACATTTCCCCGACCTTAAAACATTTATAATGGATAAATTAATGAACAAAAAGTCAGGTAGGATACGAACAATAACTGAAAGACATATCTTGTCAATGGCCTCCTCCTTGGTGTTGAGGAGAAAAACCAAGCGCCGCATAGTGAAGCAGTTACCCAGATTTGACTGCGAAGTCAAAGACACAATTTTCACCCATGGTCGGATTGATGAAAATTCATCGATCAATATCCTCCCGACCTCTGTATTTCACGAACTCAAACTCGGACCGATTCGGAAGAAACGAGAGATTAGTCAATTTTTGGACCGATCAATAAAACGACCGAGAGGAATCATATCTGTCATCATGAAATTTCAAGGTGCCCCGCTCAAAGTAGAATTCACGATCATTGATATTGAGCATCAAGGAGAATTCACTCAGTCTACAATCATTCTCAGAAAGCCGTTCATAGCATTGGCTAAGGCAATTATTGATTGTGAGACTCGCGAAATCAATTTTAAAGCATTGGGAGCACTTAGATCGGACCACGTCTTTGAGGAACCACGATCTTCTGAGGAAACCCACGAAGTCCCCGACAACTGCGACCATGAAGAGGTAGAAGAGCCCTACCCCGACGTAACACCTGAGATAGCGGTTGTTGATGAGACTATTGGTTTAGAAACTCTCCCCCCAATTTCAATTCCCGAGGATCTCAAAATAGACAAATCATTCTTCTATGATCCTGAGACTTATGCATGGTCGCACCCTGGAGCAACACTTTCTGAATACCTAGACCAAATCATCCCAAATCGAGAGTGCACCAACATTCGGGAAACTAAGAACAAGCACATAAGCCGAGCACCGACCAAGGAGAATTCTAATGGCTACTCATCTGGATACTCAAGTGAACCGACACCTTCACGAAGAAATAAAAAGAGGGTTACCTTTGACCTTTCGGAAGAGGAATCAGCTGACGATTCCTCATCAGGTCCGGAAAAGGTAGTTTATATGAGTGAAGTATGTTCGGCAGTTCTAAAGACGTGTCTTCGCAAGGATCCAAAATTCAATTCTCGTTGGACAACTCCCGTTCCTAACTACTACTCATCCAAAGCTGATGCTCCTGCCCTCTTCAAGTATACTGGAATTATTTCATATGAGCTAACTGAGACCGGTGCTTCCGAGTATTCATCTGAGGACAAACCACGTGACCCCAAGAAGGAGCGAATTCTGAGAAAACAATTGAAGAAACAAAAAGACCAGAATAATTGGAGTATGCCCACTTTCGAATACTAATCCTCTGAGGATAATTCTGATGATGGATATCTTTCAACTGACTCAAATACTTCATCCATTATCCATCATGATTTTTCTGAGGATACAAGTGATAATAGTTGGGAATCATATGCCTCATCTTCTCCGACTCATCATTACGATCTCCCACCGCAGGCTCACGAAAAGATCAGCCTAAAACCACCTTAATCATCGGCTACCCACCCTCCCTCCCTACTCCCAGTGTCTTCCTCTACTAAGGCCAAGGCCTAAGTATAGGGAAGGACTGATGCCATTTGTATATACCATTTCTCTCATCACCCTCCTTCTCCCCATCACTCCATCTCCACCCTTCTTCTATACTTAGGCTAACCAAATCCTAAGTAGAGGGGGAACCGACAGCGACCTGTACATACTCTCCTCATTTACTATATCTTGACCACCTCTTTTGCGCTCTTCTTCTTTACCTAGACTGTTCACAGTCTAAGTATAGGGGGCAGACCATTGTATTTTTTCCACTCTCTTACGCTTAGCCCGAGCTATGTCTTCATTACGCTTCTTATGCTCTGAGGACACAGCACTCGCTAAGTATAGGGGTCTGTATATAAACTTTGTATATATTTTAACCATACCTCGTACTTTCACTTAAGTCTATATGTATTTACGGGATGGGTAATTCATTTGAAAAAAAAATTGAAAAATGAAAAGAAAAGAAAAAGGATTTTGCTACTGACACTGACTTTGCCCAAAAAATTTTTGAAAATGGCTTCTTATTCATTCTTGCATTAAAAAAATGTCTGCACTTCACACACCTGCACTTCATCCAGCATCACATTCATCTGCATCTGTGAAAATTCATTGGATTCTGAACCGATTTGTGAGTAGAAACCGAGAGTGGTCTGGACTTGACCTTAATCCACCTAATTTTTTGAGGAACTTCACCGAGAAATAAGATTTTAAGAACTTCAGGTCTTTTGACTTAATTCTTTAAGTTCCACATAACAATGTGCAGGGTTTGACTCTTAGTGTCTAACCTGGTCTCTTCATTCTGGGTACAACTCTGGAATAGGGAATTAATTTGTACTCTCGCACTATGCACTTAGCTCAACTCAGATGGGATGTTGGAAGAGTGTGTGAATCTCTTTTCTGGTAGCGTGGAAATCTAAAGACCGGAGTACGGGTTCAAATAAAGCTTCGAAAAAGGGATGGACGGTTGGGCACAATTTTTTCTAAGACCCCAAAAAATGTACGGAATAAAAAGATTCTATATCCGTAGGGGCACAAAAGATCCAAGCAGAACCACCAAGAATTCCAAATACAGAAGAAGCATTCTACCAAATAAAATCTGACCAAAAAGGTCCAAGCTTCAAGAAACCTGCAGATGTTGGTGGAGACTCGGCTACACTGGCCATCTTCACAAGGAGAGGTGACTACACTGGCCACACTCCAGTTCTTTTCCATTCTTCTAACCTCTCCCCCATTTCGATTGTAAACACAGCACAACAGACCTTAGAAGGAAATACCTGACTCCCCGAGGACGAGTTACTGGAGAGGATAGGAGCATGGTAATCCGGCATTCTGGATGGGAAGAGCTAAAACCCTTCACACACATGAGTCGGTTGTTCAATGTTCATAGGGTATACTTTGGGAAGAGGATTGATCTAAGCTAACTTCTGAGCCGAAACTATGACAATGATGTGCAGAACTTGAGGGATGTTGATTTTAAAATTCTAAGTCTCACAGAAGTTCCGCCACACTATTAATCCAAAGGTTGAGTCTAGTCTCATTTTCACCTTCCGCTCATGGTCTTGGTATGGAATCCAATCTCATTTCACCTCATGGCATTTCTTTTTGATGCTCAGGGACGAGCATGGCTTAAGTATAGGGGGATGATGAATTTCGGATTCATCACTCTAAATCTCATTTATTAAGCTCTAATCCCTCAAAATCAACAACAAATCTGCATTTATTCTACATAATTAGCATTCATTTATGTTTTCATAAGAATGGCATTTTATCCACAATTTCTGCATAAAATAAGAAGCCAAAAATCCAAGCCAAAAATGACCTGTAATTAACCTAACTTCCCGGATTTTTAACTCCTTCATGCTAACACCGCATAACCCAAAACCACTTCCACTGTGTACATAACTCACAAGAATAAATGAAAAATACAAAAAAATCATTAACCCAAATAAGTGGACCAAAAACCCAAACCCTAGTTTCCGGATTTTCAGACTAAAAGAAACATATCTTCCCCATCCAGTGTCCGATTTGATCCTACTCACTTTTGAACTAATGTACATTCAATTACCTTCAAAACATGACTATGTTCATGAATCGGAGCTCATATGTGAAAGTTGGGTTTTGGGCCTCTTTTTGTACATTGTGTATTTTATCGGTTTTTAACCTCATATTTTTTGTACATATTTTCTTAATTAATAAAAATACAAAAAAATTAGATTTAGATGTCTTTATTTGTCTTTGATTTTTCCATATTTTTTCGGGTTTTTTATCTTATTTAAAAATGACAAAAAATACAAAAACACAAAAATCAAGGTATTCTATGTACATGGGATACCCCAAAACTTCACTTTCTACATTTGATCGATATTGGCTTTGATGTCTTCATGAAAGTTGTAGATATTATCGAGACGAGCATTTTTCGTGAAGGAACTTTTCCGATCTGAGGTCGTTTACTATTTCTTTTTTATTTTACAAATCTTTTATTTTCGTTTTTTTTGTGTTGACACATGGCAGCCCCAGAGGCTGCCACGTGGCATCGTTTTTAGCCTTTTCTTTATTCATTTTTATTAAAAAAAGAAAAAAATTTAAAAGCTTATGCACGTACGTCGCACGTGCCTCCCAGGCACGTGCTCCGCACGTGCCTCGCCCCCTCTCTCCTCAGCCCCCCCTCCCCTCGCCATGTGGCACGGTTATGGCTGTTTGATCTTGGCCGATCGAACGGCCATTGATCGTCGTCTTCACCAGGCTCTTTGACTGCTCCGCCCCTCTGCTTCTTCCGCAACGGCCGCTGCCACCCTCGCAACTGCTCCTCCGTTATCCCCGCAACCGTCTTTGCGTCGCCCTAATAACCTCCGCCTATCCTCGACCTATAAAAGACCTCCAACCTCCCCCTATCCTCGTATCCATCGATAGCTTGGTCGTAAATGTAACAGAGGCGGTGACAGCGCCTCCATTCCGTCCCGGCGAGATCCGAAGCCCATCGGGCTTCGTTGCAGACGCGCCCTCCGTTGCGCCATTGTTGCTGCTGCTCCGGCCTCTATGCCGTCGAGCCTACGTCTCCAACTCCATCGAATACATCCGCCAACGACCATCTTCGACGATGCTACGCCACCGTCTCGACTCCATACCTCTTCTCTGCCTCTCCACCACGCCACTGGAGCCCTACTTCGCTTCCACCGCTTCCGCCCTCAGGTGCTTCGACCACCGTCTTCGACAAACTCACCACCACTCCAGACGCTTTGAGATTCATCCTCGATGTTCAACTCCGCTCGACCGCCTCACCTCGGCCAGCTCCCCTCCACCACAGCAGTGACCGAAGCTCGGTCTCCCACCAGCCGCTCCTCTGCCGACCCGCCTTCGTTACCCACCGCAGCACCGGAGCCCCTCCGCCAACAGCCGCCTCGACCAAGAGCAGCTCCCTCCGCCGATCACCACCTCGCGCGGCCGGGCGCTAGACCCGAGGTCCCCCGTACGTGCTTCGCACGTGCGTGGGGAAACGACAGAAGAAGCATCCCTGGGTCACGTGCATTGTGCGTACACCCTTGGGAAAATTGCACAACAGCCCCGGTATTTCTGCCTTATTGCATTCCAATCCAAGACCATAGGGCACGTGCTGAGCACGTGCCTCTCTGTGAAATTTACAGATTCGTCCTCCAATTATCTAGGTAATTGCAATTAAGTCCTCCCCCTGCATTGTCTTTGTCTATTTATTTATTGCAACTGTACCCCTGTCCTCCTCAGTAATTTTTGACCTCTTTTCTACATTATTTTATTAATCCAAAAATTGCATAATGTTCCTCACTTAACTCTCTACATTTTGACATAGTGTGTATATTTTCATCATCATTGGTTAATTAATGATAAATTATTGTGTGGAAATTTTCATATTTTGCCCAGTTTGAGCTTTTAATTTTGTAGTTGATTAAACATTGCTCCAAAAATCCCCGAAAAATCACATATTATAGAGATTATTGTGCTTGACATTGTGCCCAAAAAGAATTGCATTTGCATTCATAATTTGCCCTGTAAAAATCATTTTGCATATTTCAGTATTTAATTTTTAATAGGTATTCAACCCCACATTTTTTTAGGTTTAGGATTTTTATGAGATCCATCACCTAGTGATAGATCTTAGATAATTTTATCCCTTGAAAATAAGTAGGTTTAATATTTATTATAATTAAATATTGAAAATCATTCTGTTAGCATTTAAAAATTCATAAAAAAAATTCATATGTGTAAAAATTCCAAAAAAATATAGTGCACTCATTTCATCATATTTTGTATTGTGGCTAAGTTTCATATTTTGTGGACATTGTTTAACCGAATTTTACATTTTAGTCCCTAAAATAGGCCAAAATCGCATCTCGCATCCCTTATTTGCATTAAAAATTCCAAAAAAATACCGCCTCAAAAACCGAACACGAAATTGGATAGACATAATTCTTGGTTGTTCCTTTGCCTCCTTGTGTTCGACCTTGGGACCTGCCCAAGTAAAATAAACATAAAACCACTTGATTGAAATAGATTCATATATTGTGATTATTTCTTGACTGATTCCGATCGCCGCCTACAACAAACGACATTCTATTCTGTTAACACAAACAAAGATAAAAACCAACTCTTAAAACCGCGATTTCCAAACTCGTCAGCGGCTAACCCTATTTTTGCTTCATTTTTGGAGCAGATGTTATTTTTGATAAAATGAAATTCTAGCACCCAAATTCATAAACTAGAAAGGGCACAATTGCAATAAAAAAATCATGGGATCAAGCGCATTTTTTCCAAAAATATACAACATATATCAAATTTTATTGGACTAAAAGTTAGTACAAAAAGGCATAAGGGCATCCCTAAAATTTGGAGACCTCACATTGGAGGACATGTGAGGTAACCAGACATGGATCTGAATGTAATATGCATTAAGTACAGGAGTCAACATCCAAATTTTCCATATTTATTTTCACTGAACATTTTATTGACATCTCTAATAAGTAAATACAAAAAAAAATGAGCAGGGCTAAGTGTACAATTTACCCAAAATAGGAGATGATTGGACGGCACTGCGTGGTTGATGGCACTCTACATCGAACGTCAACTGGAGTGTACGAAGAATGACCATAGATCGAACGGTCCTGGATGGACATAGAAGAATTGGGCTCTGACGGACTTCAATTAGTAGAAGCAAGCGACTCCTACCTCCGGAGCTATTTCTAAGGTGCTCGTGAGGATGCGTGAAGGCTTCTACAAAAACTGGAGGAGTCAAATGGTTTTGGAGTCCATGGATGGGACCCTGGAGCGTTCAGGTTCTTGGAGGTGCTTCCTAGAGTTATTTGAGCCCTTAGATGGGCTTCTCTCGACCTGCTGATGAAACCCAATTTCACTATATTAATTCACATACATTAACCCCCTTTCTTAAATTAAAGTCAATAAAAATCAGATAAATCCTTGTATATATCTGAGCCTTAGAAGAATAAAAATTAAAAAAATAACAAAATTAAAACTCATAGTTTTTTATACCCTTATAAACACTCACAAAGATATTTCTCATTTTATTTGACCTCATTTCCATTTTTGGTAAATATAAACTATTAGATCTCATCGAGATCTACAACTTTCATGTTTTGATTTTTTACAAATTTGACCACCTTCTCCCTCATATTTCACATTCTTTATCCAAATAACCTGATTGGTCCACAAGGCTCCTTCTGGTTGAGCCACGTGGCTCGTAGCCCTCTCGCCTCGTTCCTACCTCTGCCACTGTCTGATCGTCTTCTAGAGCTCTGGTCTCCACCGCACGTAAGAACATTAACCACAACACTCCGATCATTCCCCCGATCACATCTTAGCCATCTGCCCCCACCTTTCTCTCTTATTGCCACGTGTCTTGACCATAACGGCCAAATCTTCTCCGCAACGCTCAATCTCAGCCGTCACCTTTTGCCTTCGATGCCCACCATTCACTGCATTCCTAGACTCAATCTCGCCCATTCTCCTGCAACTTTTCCTCATTGCTCTATGCGTCATGCCCTCAGCCCTTGATCATGCCCTTCACCGATCAAATTTGAGCTGCACTCGAGAACCCATCTCTTGGTCATTATATTGCGAGATCCAACAACCAAGACCTCATCTTCCACCTCCAGACTTGCCCCTCTCTCCCACTTTGTCCACAATGAACATGCCGTACCCTTTCTTTCTTCCCCACCAGCTCATCGAACCTCTCCTCTCACAGACCAGCCCATGACGTAGACAAATCATTCCTCTTCCTCGTGGGCTCCCACTCGCTCCACATACCCCTCAACCTTGCTCCAAATCATCCACGAAAAGCCATCGCTGACCTCTGGATCCCCCAAACTCCACCTTCATATATGCTTTCACCACCACCATTCAAATCGGTCCACCTTTACGAGGGTCTCTGCTAGCTCCTCTCCTACTCCACGTGATAGGGGGTGTATTGAGGTCGCGACGACCGCCATGACTCTTGTGATGACCCATAGCCATGGTACGCTATGCTACGGTTCTCCACCACTGCCTAGCTGCACCCAGTTACGGCGGGGGTTCAGGATGACCCGAGGTCCACCTAGGACCTCAAGACCAGGATCCTCGCTCTATCATTATCCAAGGTAAGATTCTCTGATCCTCCATTGCATTTTATTCTAATTTCTCAGTTTTTATTAGGATCTTCCATGCATCTTCACCTTCAGTTATTCATCAACCGAGCTTCATCCACCTTCGAACATCTTCGCGTACTACATCGCCCACCTTCTCGTTCTCCCCCAACCCCAGATCGCTCCACTTCCTTCTCCTCTGAACTCGTCGGAGGAGAACCTCAGGCCACCGCCTTCTTCGCCCCATATGACCTCCATCCCATCTCACTTGCATCATAGCATACTTGCATGCTTTGGCTAGGATTAACCTCTGCAGGTACATACATGCTCATTGGTCGAAGCCTGATCAGAGAGGATGTGGCATACTCCGCCTCCGATGAACAAGCCTTAACAACCTGCTCCTGGTCATCTCTTGCTTCTCCTTAGATCCCAGCTACCTCAACTAGATTCCAGGATGTTCCAGGGAGCTCCATCGGGCCCAAGAGTCGGTTGCAGAGCTATAGCTGCATCACCGGAGGTCTGATCCCGCCGCTAGCCGTAGATGAGGAAGTATGTACAGCTACCATTGGATGGCACCCTCCTGGTGCTCATCCAACGATCTGGAGTAAGCCACATCGATGCCTCCAGACAGCTTCAAATACCGTTCGATCGCAGTGATCGAACAGTCCACGAGAGGGCACGTGTTAGCACCCAGCATCAACACCAAGCCTCTAGGCTCGGAGTGCCTGAGGCTCTTCCGAGCCTCCCGAGCCATGATCCGAAGTTGAGCTAGCAACCGAAGCACATCCAAACCTCCTCCAAGCCTACGTTGTTGTCGAGCCTCGTCGCACATACCTGGTTACATACGGGCATGGTAATTTGCAGATAGACCCTTACGACTTCTTCAATTTGCAGATAGGTCATGTAATCACGTAATTCTCATGTGTACCTAGGGTAATTTGCATCCCACCTCCTGTGAGTTGTAATAATTGCAATTATACCCCCACATATATGGGTAAATATAAGGGAAGGCCTCGAGAATTTTGATATTTACATTCCAGTCCTTCTATGGACCAGTTTGTTACATTTTCCTGATTTATTTCTATGTTTTCATTACATTTATGCCCCTAGTTTCTTTTGTGAATATCTTGAGCATCTAAGCTCCGATCGATGTGATTTCAGTTGTGTTTCAAAGCTTCGTTATCTTTTTAGTGGCATAATTTGTTTTTTGATTTGACGCTCTAGAGTTTGATGACTAATTTTATTAATGGAGTGCCCATTATGTAATGCTTTTTATGCCTTGCATAAATATTTCAATAGAACTTTCTTAATCATTTTATTCTAAAGTTGACCTAAATTTCTTGCTCAAATATTTTACTAAATTAGAGCATCTATGCCTCAGTGTAACCTTGCATTTTGATGCATAAAAAAATCAAATAAAAAATCTCTTATTCATGTGTCTGCATTATTTGCATCGTACCTTCGTGTGCATTTATTGACCTATGAATTTTTCATTTATAGCTTAATTTAGGTCTTAAGAGTCTGAATAAATGTTTAAGAGACTCGTGTCCTAGAGTTCGACCTTGGTCTTGCTCAAGTAAAAATAAAATTCGATCGTTTAATTTAATTGATATATTAATTAAATGGTTTTTGATGGACCCAATTTAGCCCAACTACAATGACATTAGAAGTGTCAATTCTACACTATTTAAAGGGCTAAAATTTGGGCTTGCCAATAGCATTTTCAGACTAGCATTGGAAGGGTGAGCTAGCTGAGGCTTTTATTGGATGGAATGGCGACAAGGTAAAGTGAAGTGGATTCTCTTTGGCGAATGATGACATAAGGAGATGGGCGGACCAGATCATGAGTTGATTTGGGTGGTTTCCTGATGGGTCAAGGTGAAGAAGCGATGGGGAAAGGAATGGCATGTCTGGAGAGTCGTAAATAATCAGCGAGCATGATGGGGAGGTTCACCGGAGCGGGGCTCCGGTGAACTATGAAATATGATACGCTAAATCACTAAACTAACACTAGACTAATTGCAGGATTAAAAAGCAGGAATTAACTGTGACCTAGAAATCAAGAAAGATCCTCTCTTATTCCTAATCGGAGAGTGCAGTGACATTGGCGGTCGACAAGCCACTGTGCGAGATTCTCCTCCTCCGCGAGCTGCTCTAGACCTCAAGGGATATCCCTCTATCACAGGGATACTCTCTAAACCAAGGTGTAGGGGCTCTAAGGCTCGAGGCAGTTACTAAAGGTTGAAGGGAAGGAAGGAGGCATTATTTGTAAATAATGAAGGCACCCTTATTGGTGGGCAATTTGGAAAGCGCCGATGCTATGCACAAGAGATCTATAAGGTCGGCATGAATCCTGGAATTCCAATGATGAAAACGTATGAAGGGATCGATCGTGATGGATTGATGAAACAAGCAGAAAAAAATGCTCAAAATCAGGGAAAAGATATGTCTAATAAAATTTAGAGGTGCCAGGGGGTAGTTGATTGGGGGTCAACAATCCATGTGCCTCGATTGGTCCATATTAGTCCGCAGTGGATAAAATAGCTATGTTTATTAGAAAATAATTAACTAAATGTAGTAGATGATATTATTACTTTTTTATTGTAGAATAAAAAGTTTTTATTAATTTATGTAGCATTTTATTATGATTTTTATTTATTTTTTTGATGTTATTTAGTTGTAGTTAATTTTTATGGGTATATTTATATGTATATTCATCTATGTTTTGGTTATTTTATTTTGTAATTTGATTCTTTTATTTTATTCTCTAATTTTATATATTTATAACTTTTTATATAAATAAAAATAATTTTATTATATAATATATAAACTTAAATAAATAGATATACTTACTATACAGGTATAGTTATTGTATATTCATATATATATATATATATATTTGTGTTTTATCTTATTTTAATGTTTTATTGATGATTTTATTTTGGTTTAATATGTACATCTGATATGAATAATATTTACAACATTATAAAAATTTAAATCTGTAAAAATTATAAAGAGTAAATAAAATGAATATCTTATTCGGGTATATTCTATAATAGCAGTCCAAAACTAAACTTTCACATCGTAACTCCAAAACATATGAAATCATCTTCACTAAACAGCTTATTAAAAGTTATATACAATTAAAGGTGATTTTGATATATTTTGACTTTTATTTGGGAGATATGGGTATGGAAGTTGGGATTTTGGAATCTCATTTAGAGTATAAAATGTACAGTGTATATTATTTTTGCACAAACTCAATTTTTTATTTTTTCTATATATCATTATCGACAACTTTCGTGTACAAAGTTTCTTTATTTGATGAATGACTAATAAATAATAAAATATGTCCCAAAAATGCTTTATTGGTTTAATAAAAGAATTTGATTTTTATTGTATTTTGGACCCTTATCTCCCCCTACTTTATTCCTTGTTGAGCAATTCAATTTTTGACTTGGTCTCGGGGTCTAGGATCATAAAATATGTTTGGTATTTTATTCTTTTTCCTTTTTTTTTATGCTATAATTTTAGTCATAAAAACATTATTATTTACATAATGAATGCAATAAATAATGACGGTTATTTCAACAAATTAATGTTATTTACAAGCATTATCGTGGGTTTTTAAGGTCAAAATGATAGAATAAAGATGATGAAATGGAGATTCATCACCCCACATACTTGCCTTTGCTAGTCCCTAGCAAACACTTTTGCAATAAATGTAAAATTTAAAAAATAAAGAACAGAAAAAGAAAGAAAAGGTGTTAAGTTTAATTCTCAAGCTTCTCTTGACAAAATCAAAGTTTGGAGTTTAAGTCAGGCCTTTGGAATTTTAGTGCTGGCAGAACCTAATTGGGAATCAGATTTGAAACAGATAGCCTTCGAGAGTCCCAAAACTCTGCTCAAGTCTCCACAATATCCAGGTCAGAATATTTCAACTCATATGCAAAACCTTATGACTATGAATCTTACTTGTACAATGTATGTGATGGTGGCTCCACTCAACTAAAACAACAAAGAGACTGACTGACTTCTCTAGTATGACAACCCAGTGATTCCTCAATCCAACAACTCCTTCCTCGAGGAGCAGGGTATTCCCTTCTAAATTCAAGTGATAACCAACTCAAGAGGAGGGGGTGAAGAGAAGAATGGGCCATAGCCAGTGTACCTACCTATCCTAGGATGCATAACCAGTGTAGTCAAGTCATTCAACTGGAGGCTTACAAGATATGACTTTGAAGCTCAATCTTGCTTGTGACTATACAAATATATAAACTCTGGCTGGCATTTTATTTTCAATCAGGCTTGTCCACTTTTTTGGAGTTTTTGCTTTTTGCATTTTTTGAAATACTATATACATCTACATAAGGATTTATTCCTCTTGAGCCAGTATATTATCCCTCTTTTGAAGCATTATTGCAACCCACACTCTCATGTCTTTAGACGTCACTGCCATAGGACGGGTTGGGGTGCACTTCCCTCCCTAGATGAGGACAAATGTTTCCACTTATGCTTGTCTCATACCGGCCAATGCAATCCGCTCACCACTCTAACTAGGTTGAGCCAAGTGAAAGGTGCGGGTGTCCAAGTTAGGTCATTATCGACAAGAGCCATGCATTTGCTCCGAAACAGCGTAACACTCCACATAGACATTCAAGAATCCATTAAACCATATCTCACGATTCTCGAAGAATTAAGTCAACTAGACCTTAAGTACCTCAATTCCAGCTCCTATAAGAATCCTGTAATTAGGTATATTTAAGATCCAACCAAGCTCCAATCTTTAGATTTTGAAATTTTCAAAATGATTTTCTATTTTTTTGTATTTTATACTATAGATAGGGACAAAGACATGCTCATTTTAATTTAAATAAATGGTTAAAATTCTAAAATTGTTGAAATAAAAATGTGGTGTTAATTTACATGTTAGTAGGCATCTAACCCTATTTTTTCTTGATTTTTGGAGCAGGGGATTATTTTCGATAAATGAATGTCAAGCATCAAAGTTCATAAACTAGAAAGGGCATAATTGTAATTAAAATAAAAATCTACAACTTTCGTGTACAAAGTTTCTTTATTTGATGAATGACTAATAAATAATAAAATATGTCCCAAAAATGCTTTATTGGTTTAATAAAAGGATTTGATTTTTATTGTATTCTGGACACTTATCTCCCCCTACTTTATTCCTTGTTGACCAATTCAATTTTTGACTTGGTCTCGGGGTTTAGGATCATAAAATATGTTTGGTATTTTATTCTTTTTCCTTTCTTTTTTTATGCTATAATTTTAGTCATAAAAACATTATTATTTACATAATTAATGCAATAAAGAATGACGATTATTTCAACAAATTAATGTTATTTACAAGCATTATCTATGGTTTTTAAGGCCAAAATGATAGAATAAAGATGATGAAATGGAGATTCATCAACCCTACATACTTGCCTTTGCTAGTCCCTAGCAAACACTTTTGCAATAAATGTAAAAAATGAAAAATAAAGAAAAGAAAAAGAAAGAAAAAGGGTTAAGTTTAATTCTCAAGCTTGTCTTGACAAAATCAAAGTTTGGAGTTTATGTCGGGCCTTTAGAATTTTAGTCCTGGCAGAATCTAATTGGGAATCAGATTTGAAACAGAATAGCCTTCGAGAGTCCCAAAACTCTGCTCAAGTCTCCACAATATCCAGGTCAGAATATTTCAACACATATGCAAAACCTTATGACTATGAATCTTACTTGTACAATGTATCTGATGGTGGCTCCACTCAACTAAAATAGCGAAGAGACTGACTGACTTCTCTAGTATGACAACCCATTGATTCCTCAATCCAACAACTCTTTCCTCGAGGAGCAAGGTATTCCCTTCTAAATTCAAGTGATAACCAACTCAAGAGGAGGGGGTGAAGAGAAGAATGGGTTGTAGCCAGTGTACCTACCTATCCTAGGATGCATAACCAGTGTAGTCAAGTCATTCAACTGGAGGCTTACATGATATGACTTTGAAGCTCAATCTTGCTTGTGACTATACAAATATATAAACTCTGGCTGGCATTTTATTTTCAATCAGGCTTGTCCACTTTTTTGGAGTTTTTGCTTTTTGCATTTTTTGAAATACTATATACATCTACATAAGGATTTATTCCTCTTGAGCCAGTATATTATCCCTCTTTTGAAGCATTATTGCAACCCACACTCTCATGTCTTTAGACGTCACTGCCATAGGACGGGTTGGGGTGCACTTCCCTCCCTAGATGAGGACAAATGTTTCCACTTATGCTTGTCTCATACCGGCCAATGCAATCCGCTCACCACTCTAACTAGGTTGAGCCAAATGAAAGGTGCGGGTGTCCAAGTTAGGTCATTATCGACAAGAGCCATGCATTTGCTCCGAAACAGCGTAACACTCCACATAGACATTCAAGAATCCATTAAACCATATCTCACGATTCTCGAAGAATTAAGTCAACTAGACCTTAAGTACCTCAATTCCAGCTCCTATAAGAATCCTGTAATTAGGTATATTTAAGATCCAACCAAGCTCCAATCTTTAGATTTTGAAATTTTCAAAATGATTTTCTATTTTTTTGTATTTTATACTATAGATAGGGACAAAGACATGCTCATTTTAATTTAAATAAATGGTTAAAATTCTAAAATTGTTGAAATAAAAATGTGGTGTTAATTTACATGTTAGTAGGCATCTAACCCTATTTTTTCTTGATTTTTGGAGCAGGGGATTATTTTCGATAAATGAATGTCAAGCATCAAAGTTCATAAACTAGAAAGGGCATAATTGTAATTAAAATAAAAATCTACAACTTTCGTGTACAAAGTTTCTTTATTTGATGAATGACTAATAAATAATAAAATATGTCCCAAAAATGCTTTATTGGTTTAATAAAAGGATTTGATTTTTATTGTATTCTGGACACTTATCTCCCCCTACTTTATTCCTTGTTGACCAATTCAATTTTTGACTTGGTCTCGGGGTTTAGGATCATAAAATATGTTTGGTATTTTATTCTTTTTCCTTTCTTTTTTTATGTTATAATTTTAGTCATAAAAACATTATTATTTACATAATTAATGCAATAAAGAATGACGATTATTTCAACAAATTAATGTTATTTACAAGCATTATCTATGGTTTTTAAGGCCAAAATGATAGAATAAAGATGATGAAATGGAGATTCATCAACCCTACATACTTGCCTTTGCTAGTCCCTAGCAAACACTTTTGCAATAAATGTAAAAAATGAAAAATAAAGAAAAGAAAAAGAAAGAAAAAGGGTTAAGTTTAATTCTCAAGCTTGTCTTGACAAAATCAAAGTTTGGAGTTTATGTCGGGCCTTTAGAATTTTAGTCCTGGCAGAATCTAATTGGGAATCAGATTTGAAACAGAATAGCCTTCGAGAGTCCCAAAACTCTGCTCAAGTCTCCACAATATCCAGGTCAGAATATTTCAACACATATGCAAAACCTTATGACTATGAATCTTACTTGTACAATGTATCTGATGGTGGCTCCACTCAACTAAAATAGCGAAGAGACTGACTGACTTCTCTAGTATGACAACCCATTGATTCCTCAATCCAACAACTCTTTCCTCGAGGAGCAAGGTATTCCCTTCTAAATTCAAGTGATAACCAACTCAAGAGGAGGGGGTGAAGAGAAGAATGGGTTGTAGCCAGTGTACCTACCTATCCTAGGATGCATAACCAGTGTAGTCAAGTCATTCAACTGGAGGCTTACATGATATGACTTTGAAGCTCAATATTTCTTATGACTATGCAAATATATAAACTCCGACTGGCATATTATTTTCAATCAGGCATGTCCACTTTTTTAGAGTTTTTGCTTTTTGCATTTTTTTGAAATACTATATATAACAACATTTACATAAGGATTTTTTCCTCTTAAGCCAGTATAATATCCCTCTTTTGAAGCATTACTACTGCCCACACTCTCATGTCTTTAGACGTCACTGCCATAGGACGGGTTGGGGTACACTTCCCTCCCTAGATGAGGACAAATGTTTCCACTTGTACATGTCTCATACCGGGCAATGCAATCCGCTCACCACTCTAACTAGGTTGAGCCAAGTGAAAGGTGCGGGTGTCCAAGTTAGGTCATTATCGACAAGAGCCATGCATTTGCTCCGAAACACCGAAACACTCCACATAGGCATTCAAGAATCCATTGAACCATGTCTCACGATTCTCGAAGAATTAAGTCAACTAGACCTGAAGTACCTCAATTCCAGCTCCTATATGGTTCCTGTAATTAGGTATATTTAAGATCCAACCAAGCTCCAATCTTCATATTTTGAAATTTTCAAAATGATTTTCTATTTTTTTTGTATTTTATACAATAGACAGGGACAAAGACATGCTCATTTTAATTTAAATAAATGGTTAAAATTCTAAAATTGTTGAAATAAAAATGTGGTCTTAATTTACATGTTAGTAGGTATCTAACCCTATTTTTTCTTGATTTTTGGAGTAAGGAATTATTTTCGATAAGTGAAATTCAAGGATCAAAATTAATAAACTAGTAGGGCATAATTGTAATTAAAATAAAAATCATGGTCTCATGTGCAATTTTTCCGAAAATATACAACATGTATCAAATTTTATTAAACTAAAAGTAAATACAAAAATGCACATGGACATCCCTGAAATTTAGCCACCTCACGTGGGACGACACGTGAGGTAACTTGGCATGGACCTGAATGTAATATACAGGAAGTACAGGGGTCGATATGCAAAATATCCATATTTATTTACAATGAACATTTTATTTACACGATTAAAGATGAAATACAAAAAATGTGCGGGGTTAAATGTGTAATATACCCAAATAGAGGAGCTGATGGGACGATGTTGCGTGGCTCACTTGCCAAGCGTCGTTCTCGGGTGCGGCGATGACGGTTCGACGGGTAACGATCATGATTAGATCTCCCGGTGACATCCTACAGTTGATGGCGCTCCAGATCGGACGTCAACTGGAGTGCAGGAAGAACGACCCTAGATCGAACGGTCCTGGATGGACTAAGAAGAATTGAGCTCTGATGGACTACGATTGGCAGAAGCAAGCGATTCCTACCACTGGAGCTACTTCTAAGGTGCTCGCGAGGATGCGGAAAGTCTTCCATAACAACTGGATGAGTCAAATGGTTTTGGATCCATCGATGGGACCCCAGAGCATGCAGGTTCTTGAAGGCACTTCTTGGAGTTTTTCGAGCCCTTAGACATGCTTTCCTCAACCTGCAAAGAGAGTTTGTAGACTGACATTGGAAGGGTGAGCTGGTTGAGTATTTTATTGGTTGGATTGGCAGCAAGGTGAAGTGAAGTGGTTATTCTCCGGCAAACAATGACAGAAGGAGACAGGAGGACAAGATTAGGAGTTTATCTATGTGGTTTCCTAATGGGCCAAGGTGAACAAGTGACGGGAAAAGGAATGGGATGGCTAGCGAGTCGTAAAATGGCAGCGAGCGTGATGGGGAGGTTGGATGGAACGGGGCTCCAATGAACTACTAAATGGGTTAGATGATGCTAAATCGTTAAACTAATACTAAACTAATTGCATGATTAAAAAGCGTGAATTAAATGGGACCTAGAAAGCAAGAAAGATCGGTTCTTATACCTGATCAAAGAGGGCGGTGAGCAGGGTGGCCGACAAGCCACTGTGGGAGCACCTCCTCCTCCGTGAGCTGCTCCAGACCTCAGTAGCTCTCCCTCTATCACGAGGATACTCTCTAGACCAAGGTTTCAGGGCTCTAAAGCTCTTTGAAGTGACAAAAGGTTAAAGGGAAGGAAGTATATATTATTTATAAACAGTGAAGGCACCCATATTGGCGGGCTATTTGGAAAGGGTCGATGCTATGTACAAGAGATCTACAACATTGCCGTGAAACCTGGAATTCCAATTATGATAAGATGTGAAGGGATCGATCATGATAGACTGATGAAACAAGCGGAAAAAAATGGCTCAAAGTCGAGGAGTGGACACATCTAACAAAAGTCAGAGGTGTCAGGGGTAGTTGATCGAATGTCAACAATTCATGGGCCTTGATTTGTCCATATCAGTCCGCATAAGGATAAGATAGCTAGATTTATTGGAAATTAATTAATTAAATCTATTAAATGATATTATTAATTTTTATTATAAATAAATAATAATAATAATTTTATGTAGTATTTTATTATTATTTTTTTTTATTTTTTGATGTTATCTAGTTGTAGTTAACTTTTAGGGGTATATTTATAGGTATATTCATCTTTGTTTTGGCTATTTTATTTTTATTTTGTATTTTGATTTTGTTATTTTATTATCTAATTTTATGAATTTATAACTTATTTTTAGATGAATAAAAATATTTCTATTACATAATATATACACATATAAATAAATATACTTATTACATAGGTATAGTTATTGTATATTCATATATATATTTGTGTTTTATTTTATTTTAATGTTTTATTGATGGTTTTATTTTAGTTTTAATATGTATATATGATATAAATAAAATTTACAAAAGTTAAAATTATAAATCTATAAAAATAATAAAGATAAATAAAATGAATATTTTATTCGAGTATATTCTACAATAGTGATGCAAAACTAAACTTTCGCATCTTAACTCCAAAAAATATGAAACCACCTTCATTAAATAACTTATTAAAAGTTATATACAATTAAAGTTATTTTTATATATTTTGAGTTATTATTTGAGAGATATGGGTATGTGAAGTTAGGACTTTGGAATCTTATTCAGAGTATAAAAAGTACATTGTGTATTATTTTTGCACAAACTCAATTTTTTAATTTTTCTATATATTATTATCTATAATTTCTTGTACAAAGTTTCTTCGTTTGATAAATGAATAAAAATGAATAAAATGTGTCCCAAAAATGCTTTATTGGTTGAATAAAGAATTTGGTTTCTATTGTATTCTGGACCCTTATCTCCCCCTACTTTATTCCTTGTCGATGAATTCAATTCTTAACTTGGTCTCGGGGTTTAGGGTCATAAAATACGTTTGGTATTTTATTCGTTTTCCTTTATTTTCTTTATGCTATAATTTTAGTCTTAAAAACATTATTATTTACATAATGAATGCAATAAATAATGAAAGAATTAGCTAGGGTTTTTTAGGACAAAATGATAGAATAAAGACGATTAAATGGACATTTATCACCGCCCTATACCTACATTTGCTAGTCCCTAGAAAACATTTATGCAATAAATGCAGAAAAAAGAAAAATAAAGAAAAGAAAAAGAAAGAAAAAGGGTTAAGTTTAATTCTTAAACTTGTCTCCAGAAAATCAAAGTTTAGATCTTAAGTCGGACCTTTGGAATTTCAGTGCAGGCGGAACCTTATTGGGAATTGGATTTGAAATACAACAACCTTTGATAATCCCAAAATTCTGCTCAAGTCTCCACAATACCCAGGTCAGAATATTTCAACTCATGTGCAATCCCTTATGACTATTAATCTTACTTGTAAAGTGTATGTGATGGTGGCTCCCCTCAATTGAAACGACAAAGAGACCGACTTCTCTAGCATGACAACCCAGTGATTCCTCAATCCAACAACTCCTTCCTCGAGGAGCGGGGTATTCCCTTCTAAGTTCAAGTGACAACCAACTCAAGAGGAGGGGGTGAAGAGAAGAATGGACCATAGCGAGTGTAGTAGCTACCTATCCTAGGATGCATGACCAGTGTAGTCAAGTCATTCAACCACAAGCTCACATAATATGACTTTGAAGATCAAGCTTGCTTATTGACTATACAAATATATACACTCCGACTGGCATTTTATTTTCAATCAGGCTTGTCCTCTTTTTTGGAGTTTTTGCTTTTTGCATTATTTTTGAAATACTATATATAAAAACATTTACATAAGGAGTTTTTCCTCTTGAGCCAATAGACCATCCCTCTTTTGAAGCATTATTGCAACCCACACTCTCATGTCTTTAGACGTCTTTGCCATAGGACGGGTTGGGGTGCACTTTCCTCCCTAGATGAGGACAAATGTTTTCACTTATGTGTGTCTCATACAGGCCAATCCAAACTCCTCACCACTCCAACTAAGTTGAGCCAAGTAAAAGGTGCAGGTGTCCAAGTTTGGTCATTATCGACAAGAGTCGTGTGTGTGCTCTGAAACACTCCACATAGGCAGTCAAGAATCCATTTAATCAAGTCTCACGATTCTCAATGAATTAAGTCAACTAGACCGGAAGTACCACAATTCCACCTCCTATATGGTTCATGTAATTAGGTTGATTTAAAGTCCAACCAAGCTCCAATATTCAGATTTTACTTAGACTTGTTCAGTTATAAAACTCAATCGGAAAAATGCGAAAACTATGTTGATGCTATGTACAATGTAGAAAATAATTTTGTGATGCAATTTTTCAAACTTTTGAACTTTTATGGATTTTTGAATAATGTTTTGCAAATTGTTATGCATTTTTCAAAAAGTTTTTTGCAAATATTTTTGGTATTTTTTATTTTGCAAATGTTTTTGTTATTATTGAAAACAAAAGGATTTCGATAAAAATAGGTACAAATATTTACAAGGGGATGCATCTTGTTTACAAGAGTTGGGTTTTTAAGCATTTACAAGGTCTATGTGCTCATCTTTATAAATATGTACATATAATTAAAGAATTTAAGTGTGATGTATATATTCCTCAACTTTATTTGAAAATGATTTTGCAAACACTTTTGAAAACTATGGTCCAAAATAATTTTTACAAACATTTAGAAAAATTTGAAAAACATTTTGCAAAGCTTTTTCAAATAGTATATATAGATTTTTCAAAATATTTTTGCAATCATTTTTCAAACCATTTGCAAATAGCTTTTCAAACATTTTTATTTCACACAAAGAAAAGAAATTTATAAACAAAATATTTTTGCAAAGTTGAAAATGTTTTACAAAATATCTTTTAAACAATTCTTAAAAGATTTTTCAAATAGATTTTCAACATATTTTTCAAACATTTTGCAAAACATTTTTATTTGATTTATTAATCATTGTATAAATCAATATCTTTTTATTAAGTGATTTTAATGGAATTTTATAGTATATGATAGTACTTAATATAATATTAGCCATATTTATTATTAAAAATATGAAAGTTCGAGTTATAGCTAAAGTATATATGCAGCATATACGACCCCTATATACTTAGCTTGAGTTATGTCCCCATAGATCAGAGAGAAAAAGAAAAGTCATAACTCATACCAAGTATAGGAAGTCTAAAGTATAAATTAATAAGGAATGAATAAACGAACGAGAAGTCGACCGTCCCCCTATACTTAGGATCAAATATTCTTCAGTATAAAAGATTGTACACAAGGCAGGGAGGGTCAAGGCTGGGAATGAACAAGTCACACTCAGATTGTCCCCCTACTATACTTATGGTAAGATATCCATAAGTATAGACAAGAAGAGGAGATGGTGGGGAGGATGAAAAAATAAGGGAAGCGGTGTGCTCACACTCCCCGCCATACTTAGGACAAAGTACATCCTAAGCATAGAAGTATGACAAAAAGGGTGACACCCTCCCACCCCCCCCCCCCCCCCCGCATATATATACACATACATTGTTAGATATGAAAACTGAAAATGAAAATAAAAGAATAAGAAAATATAAAAGCTTGAAGGAAGAGTTTTTGAGTGACATTGTCTGAATCTTGTGATGCTGCTACTGTTTTGTATGTTCCTTCAGTACATAGTACTTGGATAGAGTCGACAATGACCAAGAAAGTTTCTTATTCGAGGTAGGGCTTTAGTAGCAGACTATTGATGACAAATGGTTGTGCATTAGGGGACAATTCTGATATCACAATACTTCCATTGTCACACATTTCTTGAACTCGGAAGGACCCAATTTATTTGCTTTTTAATTTGCCCAAGAAGATCTTCAACTTTGCATCTAATAGTGCGACACGGTCCTAGGTTGACACTCAAGTGGGGACGATCCCCACACAACCACATATAATTCATTCATTTACAAGTGAGAGTCTTCGATCGAAGACCACTGTAAAGACGATTATTACATGCATATGAAATAAAGATGCGAGACATTTTTTATCGAATCATCTCCAAAATTTTCCCTGCGGCTCCTTGCAGCGGTGAAGTACATTCTCCTCGCCTCCTTGAGCATCAAGGGACCTGCCACAAAAGCAAAGGTTAGAGATCAATCAAAGAAAAAAATTTTCACGATGCAAGACAAATGAACAAATTGACCTACATAAATAAAACTCTTAATAAAATAAATAAAAATCCAAATAAGACAAAAGATGAGTCGTGGCAACGGTGCCATTTGACGAACCTTAAATTTTACCCTTTAATAGTATAGAATTAACACTCAGATCGTCATTGTAGTCGGGCTAAATTTGGTCCGTCAAAAACCATTTAATTGATATGTCAATAGAATCAAATGGTTATATTTATATTTTTCTTAGGCAAGCCCAAGGTCGAACTCAGGGACACGAGCCTCTCTCATCCTATTTAGACTCTTATTAGTTTAACTAAGTGTTGGATCAAGAAATAGTATGTCAATAAATGCATGAAAACAAGACTAGATGCATTAAGTAAACATGAAACTAAGCATTTTTTATTAGCTTTTATCATGAAAATGGAGGTGATGAAATGCAACACAGAAATATGCTCAAATTATAAGAATACTTGAGCCATTTAATCATAGGTCAAATCATGGTCAAATAATGAAGCTATTTTTATTTATGTGAAAATCAAGCATATGAATAATTATACTAAAGACATTTATCCAATAAAATAATACATCAAAACACATAGTGTCAAATCTGAAATGCAAGCATGCCATCAAGAAGACCATGAAAAGAGCTTCAAAATGCCACTGAAATCAACTTAATCAGAGATATAATACTCAAGATATGCATAAACGAAGACAGGGGTATAAATGCAAGAAAACATGAAAGATAAATAGTAAACAGGTCTCGAGGAGGGAGTAAGTGCAAATAAAATAAGGCGCAGGATCTTCCCTGTAATTATCCTACATGCGCGGAGGTATTTATGAAATTATTGGAACCGGGGGGGTCGGTTGCAAAATACCCCAGGTGCATGTGGATAGTACGTGGTCCCAGGACCTATATGCAATTTGAAGAAGTTGGTGGGCCTCTCTGTAATTTACCCAGAACGCACGTGCTTTGCACGTGCACTCTAGGCTCAGATCGACTTTGAGGCCCGGGGTTGCTTTGGTTGTTGCTTCGGGCTCGGAATAGGCTCGGTGATGGCTCGGGAGCTCCAAGCCTGAAGGATCGGGGAGAAGGCTCGGAGAAGATTTGGCGATGCCACGTGGATCGATGTGAACCATCCGATCATGAAGATTAGGTGGTTGTTGTACGCTCCAGGGGAAGTGATGCGGCCTCTTCTGCGTCGTTGGATGAGCTCCAGCAAGGAGCATCCAACGGTGCCTGCTTCTTCCTCCTCTACTGTAGTTGATGGAGGAAATAGATCTTCGACGAAGCTGTTGTAACTTTGCCACCGGATTTCGTGCTTGATGACGACCCCCAGTTGATCCTAGTCAGCTGAATAGCTTCGTTGAAGCTTGGCGGAGCGGCTGGGCATCGTCGTTGTTTTGGAGGTTGTCTGGAGGTCGGAGATGAAGCTGCTCGAAGAAGCTCCGACGAGGCTCCGACCATTGAATGACGCCCCCTGCAACATTAGTGACTGTAGCCGAAGCAACGTGGATGCGAGTGCGAGTGAAGTGGAGTGAGGTGGGAGCTTCTGCGAATGAATAACATGGTAGCTCGGAGCTCCTCCGCCGTGGAGGGCGGAGAAGTTGGGTCGAAGGTGATCTAGGTTATGGAAGAAGGAAGAGGGGGTCTAAGGGTGTCGCATGAAAGGTGGAGGTGAGGCAGAGTTATGGGGGTGGTCAATGGATGGCGATGAGGTTGATAACAACCTAATTAATTAAGAGAATTAAAAATAAAATACAGAGGAAGAGTTGAGAGGCTTACCTGGTCAGAAGACGGTTGTCGGTGGCTTGGGTTGAGTGCTGATGGCACTCCGATCATCGTTGAACTCCCCCACCCATGGGGAGCCGCTTGGTGAGGCTGAGTCACGGCAGACCTGGCCGTGAAGGCCAGGGGTCAACACTAGAGGCATCTGTCATCGTAGCTCCTCGATCGGCCATCCCCCTATCACGGGGAGGAAGAGAGGGGCTGGGCGGAGCCCCTCGTAAAGGTGGACATTGGTGACAGGGGGTGAACAGGAGTTATTTAGGGAGTGACAGAGGTGGTTATGATGACGATGGGCGTGCTTTGCGGGAAGGATATGGAGCGAGCAGAGAGGGATTGTGGCGCGAGTGGACGCTCACGAGGGTCATGGATGATCGGGTGACATCGTGGAGGTGTTGGGAGGTGGAGATGGTGGACGAGAACTCAGGGAAAAGGGAAGGGGCATGAGAGTTGGCGAGATGAGTGATCGTGTGATAGAGAGGGTCTGGAGGTAGGGGATGAACTTTCGATCGTTGGATCTCGCGATCTAATGGTGGAGCGGAGGGCGCTAGTGAGCGGTTTGGATGAGATCTAGGTTGGCTGGGATGGAAGGTGATTGGGCGTGCCATGTGGCATGTTAAGAGCGCGGTGCTGGCAGGCAGCCCAGATCACATCTGGAGGGCGATCGGAGGGTTGAGGTTTGAAGCGGAGATATATGGTTGGGATGGAGGTGTCTGGAGATGATCATGAGGCTTTGGTTGTGATGTGGCACATGGAGAAACCGACACTAGCGGACGGTGGCGATGGAATCTGGAGCTTGATCGGATGGCTAGGAATAGCTGTGGGAAGGTGTGGTGGAGATCTAAGCTCCAGAAGATGATCGTACGAGGGGCAGCAGAGGGTGCGTGGCATGCAGAGGAATGGGTCGCGTGGCGCAGACAGATGGCACCACGTGGCTCAATCAAATTATTACGACAAAGAAATAATTACCCTCTTGGACATCTCAACCAAATGAGATCATTGATTGCTAACTTCGCCCAAATGTCCCATGAACCTATTCACGAGGCATGGGAAAGATTTAAAGACTTAACGAAGAAGTGCCCTCACCATGATATTCCTAAGACAAGTCTAGTGCAAAATTTCTCTGGGGGTTAAGCATAAAAAACAGAAGCTAATAGACGTTGCTTGTGGGGGAAGTCACTTCAACAAAGACGAGGATTTCCTTTATCAGATTTTTTTAGGAGATGGCAGAGAGCTTGGCAACTCTTTCTTCGTCACGTGCTTTTCAAAATCATCATGTTACCTCTCCTATAGTAGCCCACAAGGTTGTCAATATAACTACATCTAAGGTAGACAGTTATGATCTGACCATCACTGGGAACCACCTATCCAAACTGGACTTCATTAAAAAGCGATCCAAGGAACTTGAGAAGCTCCAAGTGATCGAACAGAGTATGAAGAACCTAAACAAGCTGGATGAAATCATAAATTACATGAAGTGGATAGGGTGGACGGTTATGATCTGACCATCACTAGGAACCACCTATCCAAATTGGACAATCATTGAAAAGCGATCCAAGGAACTTGAGAAGCTCCAAGTGATCGAACAGAGTATGAAGAACCTAAACAAGCTAGATGAAATCATAAATTACCTGGAACTTCTTCTCAATATGATCAAAGTAGTTTATAGCACGAGTGCAGCAATCGACACTTCTGGCCAGAAGCAGACTTCTTTTATCCAATAGAGTACCGGAGGACCATCCGCAGTTCAGCACGCCTACTAAATGCAGACCCCTGATCAGGTCATGCAGCATTCACAACAGATAGTCCCATACCAGCAAGAAGGTCCATACATTCTCGAGCAGCAGGCTCCACCTCCACCTATCATTCAGGAGGGGAACATTATCTAGTTCGACCGTAAGCGTAACCAGCCCCATCCATCAGGTCAAGGTCAGTTGGGTTCAGAACAGGGTCATAGGCCTGCCCACCAATTCCATGGAGGCAAACATTAGCATAACTAGCGCCGGCAGTTCCAACCTCACTATCTGTCTCCACTACAATTCCAAAATTAGAGACAAGGTCGGCAGCAGTAATCTACATATTTTCCTCATCCTAACCAATAGCAAACTGCATTTTATGGATAGTACCCTCATCATCCTCCTCATTATGAGCAACAGGAGAGAATAAAGTTGGATCCCAGAGCCACCAACTGCATCTTCCTTGGTTGCTCTTGTATCCAGAAGGGGTACAAATGTTACGATTCGTTGTCAAGAAAATTGTACGTGAGTGAAGATGTGACTTTCCATGAACATGTTTCATACTATGGTGTATCTCTTACTCAGGGGGAGTCTACTTAAAAAGAGGTCAATGTTTTTTGTTTGGATGAGTTACTACTAATGCATCATGATGACCGGAGACACAAACGTTGATGCAAACAATCGTGACAGTAACGGGTTGCTTGACAACGAGAATGACGAAAACGATCCCTTGGTTAATATTATCGACAATGAAGAAAGATGAATAACAAACCATAATCCCAATCAGTCTTATGATGATCCAAGTCCCAATAACTCTGTAAGTAGTTTACTCTTGATAATAAAGTTGATGGCATTGATATTATGCTAAATGACTTGAACGAGAATGATGGGAGTCATGAGTATAATTGTCCCATTGCTATGCGAAAGGCAGCAAAGCAAATCAGACCTTCTAATAGTTATCCTGTAGAAGACTTTGTCTCTTACTCCAAGGTGAGTCCAGGTTAAAAAAATTATTACTCTGTTAGACTCTCATGATATTACCATGAATGTTATTGAAGCAAAAGTTGATCTGAGATGGGCGTGTGCGATGTAGCAAGAGTTGGCAGCTCTGAAAACAATAACACTTGGGATGTTCTGGACATTCTGAAAGGCACACATCTTGTTGGTTTGAAGTGGATCTACATGATCAAGTATATTTCTGATGGGAAAGTTGATAGATTCAAGGTGCGACTTGTTGCACACCGGTATAGCCAGAAATATGGGATTGACTATCTTGAGACTTTTGCACCAATAGCTAAAATGAATAATGTACGTGTCATTATATGTCTTGTTGTACAGTTCTCATGGAAGATGTATCAGTTGAATGTTAAAAAATGTGTTCCTAAATGGAAATCACAAAGAGGAAGTCTACATGAAGATGCCTCCTGGGTATAGGAAACTGACCAAGTGTTGCAGACTAAAAAAAGTATTATATGATCTAAAACAATTGCCTAGTGCTTGATTTGAACGTCTCAGGGTGGTGATGATTGTTCATGGCTACAATCAAGCTAATGGAGATCATACCCTATTCATTAAGAGATGACGCAAAAAAAGGTCAATTTTCTTGGTCTATGTGGATGATATGATTCTGACCGATGATGATGACGTTGAAATAATCAACATTAAAATTTTTTTAGCTACAAAATTCGAACTAAAGGACTTGGGCATGTTCAAGTATTTCTTTGATATTGAGATGGCCCTCCCCCGTGGAGATATGTGTTTAAATCAACGGAATTATACTCTAAATTTACTTCATGATTCTGGTATGCTCGATTGCAAGCCAATCTCTACTTCTATAGATGCTAATCATAAACTCAACAAAGCAGATGGTAAACCTCTAGATTAAGTTATGAAAGGCATGCACCAAAAATGGTTGGAAAGTTAATTTATCTTACACTTACAAGACCTTACATCAAAATGATGTTAATGTGGTTAGTCAATTTATGCATTCTCCCACCACGACTCATATGACTGCTATCAACAGGATTTTATGATACATCAAGAAATCTCCTGGTAAAGGACTTTTGTTTAGAAAACAGGATGTTGTGAGCATTGAAGGCTACACTGATGCATATTGGGTTGGGTCTGTTGATGATAGGCGATCAATATCGGGATATGTTGTGTATATGTGTGATAACTTAGTCATCTGGCGAAGCAAGAAACAAAATGTTGTCTCCAGGTTCAATGCTGAAGCTTTGTATCAAGCACTTGCAAATGGAGTTACTGAGGTCATCTGATTGAAACTTCTATAAAAAAAACTTGGGTACTTAACCTCTCATGTCACTGAAGATGTTCTGTGATAATAAAGATGCAATCAAGTTGGCAAACAATCCTATAATGCATGACAGAACGAAGCACATGGAGATTAATAAGCACTTCATACGTGAGAAGATTAATGGTGGTCAGTTGTGGCTTCCTTACTTGCAAGGTGACCATATTGTTGATCTCTTCCAGAAGGGGCTACCTATTTTTTGAGTTGAATGTAGGGAAGTTGGAAACGGTTGATATGTATGCCCAACTTGAGAGAGAGTGTTGAGCTGTCTAAATCGTTAAATGGGTAAACGGGTCTTTGGATGAGGGACCACTTACCCATCTAACCATAAATGTATCCCCTCCCCCCTTCAATTGAGATTAGCCTAGTGAAGAAATAGCCCTAATCTATTGCGAAGGAGATTATGGTTTATGTGTGCCTCCGTGATTTTTCCCTCTCGTAAAGTTTTCCATGTTAATCTTGATGCCATTCTTCTTATGTCTTAATCTTTAGATCGCTACTACACTTCAGTGCATAATTGTCCTAGTTGCAAGAAGAACAGATGCATCTGAGGCAGGCATCGAGTTGCACACGCAACCAAAGATTTTGTTAGTGATTTAAGCCCTACTCCATTACCACGGAATCTTTCCACTCTACTATCTTCTTTGAGACATAAGGAACGCTTTTTTTGAGTTGCATGCTTTTGATTAAATGTCGCCCGAACGTATTGCAAGTGTGAATATTTTCGTACACGCGAGTATATAGGACTATGATGGATCATGTCTAGATGCATCGGAAATAATATAGGAAGTGAAATGGCTTAAAATTTTCACATATGGTAAATAGGTGTACCAGTGCATATTCGTGATTTCAGTATTACTCGTGCTGAGCTTCCACTAAAGCTTTGGGATTGTGTCGGTTTCAAATCAATTGAGCTGAGAGCATCAATCATCACCCCGTGTGCCTAATGCAAAGTTAATTTGCATGGCACTGATGACAACAATCCATTTAACTCAGATTAAATCTGACTGCATGTCAATTCAAAGCGGATTGAGGATCAGAAATTGAATGAATGAAAAATGATTGCATTCTCCAACGAGCTTCACCGTGTCGTCTGCTCATAGTCGAACTTTGATCGAAGCACTGCCAAAAGGGGCAGAGCTTCCCTTCTCCACCAGAAGAGAAGGCTCAATTGCAGGACTATCCTCAAAATTCTAAAACTTTGTAAACTTTAACCTTTTTTATCATCTCCATTGTAATTCAATAAGGAGCTTGTCTTAGCGCCTCAACTTTTGCATTTTATTTAGCATTTTTCAAACGTTTGTATTTTTATTTTTATTTTATCATCCAGTTAATGATTTTAAGAGATTACTTCTAAGAACTACGTTTCATTGCAAAACTGAGGAAATTTTATCATATATAGCTTTTTTATACCGCTTACATTTCAATTTTTTAACTTCTCAAAAACCATTTATAGTTTATAAATAAAAATAGAATATGAATGTAAATAAAATCATAAAAATTCAAAAATATCTTCTTACAGGTAAAATCTAACTCTACAACATATAATTTGTATATTTTAATACTGCAATTTATTTTTTGATTAAAAAACAAAAACATTTATATCATAGAAAGCACTTTAATAATTCTAGTAATTACATAATTTATCTTAAAAAATATTAAAATCCATATTCTTATAATATCATTAGCCCGATCCACATAAAAGGCTCAATGAAAACAAAAAAATCTTAAAGTAAATTAAAATTTTCAATAAAAACAAAATAAAAGTACAAAAATATGAAAGGTACACTAGTTACATATCAAAAAATCATTTAAATACAAAATTAGTTTCTCTAAGTTGGATATTATTACTGTACTTGTAAAAATATACCAACAAATAAAAAGAAATAAATTTCTCAAAAGAAATTATTTAATGCTTTTAAAGTCAAATATAATTCATAAAACTTAAAAATATTAAATATGGAAAATAAAAATTACATCATAATCCATAAAAATCACACACACAAAACAAATATACAAATACATATACCAATAAAATCAAATACAAAAGGGAACAAAAAAATAAACTAAAAACCAAAGTACAGACTAATATATCACTAGGTCATCTATATACCATATAATTATGAAATACCTCCTTGACACCAACTCACATACGATATGCAAGTCAAAATACAAAATCAAAATATATTTTTATATGTATTTTTAGGTTTCCATGAGAACTTAATAGCATAAAATAAATTAGAATTAAAAAAATAAAAATGATAGCATTGCCAAGACAGCACGGAAGGTGATTAGATTACTTAATGATTAAGTTTTTCACATTTTTCACGTTAGCTTTATTTTCCGTTCTACTTATTTGCTTCTGTTTTTTTTGGAGAAGTTGTCTCCGTTGAAGGTTGTCCTTCCGGCCCTCTCGATCGCCAACCCCATCCCCTCTCCATATAACCTCCACATTGGCTCCTCCTCATCGGTCCAGGCCATCCTCGCGTGATACCTTGACATAATGGGGTTTTAATTTGAAAAAAAAATAAGTTGACATGAAATACATTTGGTGCCAGGTATATATACAAGATAGATAACGGCCGTGAACATGGATCTTCTCTCTCCTTTGAAAGGAGAGTGAACTTTGCCACACTGCGTCCTTACCAGTGACAGACCCATCTTATTGTTATTGCGGTCTATTTTCCATGATGATCCTTGTTTGACAAAGAATGCTTCAATCCAATAGATCAAATAGAATTGCTTGTATCGAGCATACAACCAGGAGTGTCCGTCAGAAGACAACAGTCTGCTTCTCTTTATATGGCAGCACCCGCAGCTCACAGTATGATTTCAATGCCTTCGCCAAGCATTGTTTCTCGAGATTCTCTGATTTTTGTACAAAACTTTGAAGGTTATCTCTGTGCGAAACACTCTCAACCTGTAAGATAAGGCAGTTATAATTACATTACCTGCAGGTGCTATGAAAGCTAACCGTAAAAGGCCGCGAGCAAAGTTATCGTTACAAGATAATTGAGCTCTTTACCATACCACATGCATCCATTTGAAAATAGAAAAATAAGACAACAGAAATGATTCAAGCTCAAAAGATATGATAGATTTTGACGGGAGGAAAATTACAACTGCCCTCAATACTCGATGAATTCCAATAAAAACGAACATTATGAGCCAAAAATGCTCCGAGCTCAGATTATTTTTTTCTCGTTTTTGATATTTTACCTTCTTTCTAGTTTTACCAGAATCAAATCTCCTGAACATAAAGCTACAAAAGAACTAAACATCACATCGAAGCATTTACAAATTCAAGACCAAAATACTTAATATGAATTTTTGAACAAAATTATTATGTTATAAATAGTATGGTATAAGGCATAAGCATACTATATCATATGCAATTTGGTAAAAGAAACATCTAGCATGATCAGTTCGAACAAACTGCACTAGTTTCTGTTAACAGTACAGCTCCATTACTTTGTAAGAACTATGTCTATCACTTTTAAAACTTGGTACGTAAACTGAAGGACGATGCAGTTATCTCATCCCAATTTATACCCCAATATGAGAGCCCTGAGGGTCTAAAATCCTTTGTTATTCACCCATTTTTGGGTGCTTTTGGACGGAAACATTGGAATGGAATCGATTGGAATCGAAAGCAACCAGTTCATCAAAAATAGAAATCAACAAAGAAATAAATAACTTCTTATATACGGGTCAGACCCCAATGGAAGTACTGAGCGTTTTTAAATAGAATGGGTTTGGGGTTTAAGGACTCGTTATTTAACAGCAATTTGCAGAACCTGATGGGAAGGGACCTAGGTATGGTATCCTTCAGGTTAAATTGCTTCGGCTACGTTCTGCTTGCAATAAATTCTTCCCTAATTTAGCACTCATTAAGTGGATTCCTGACCAAGCTAATCCACGTCAAAATCATAGCACCATGATCAACTGAATGAACTTAAAGCCAAATAAATTCAAGAAATTCACACAAGTATGCCATTGTTCTTTCTCTTTTTCATGGTTCATTGCATACATCGTGTCGCCATGTTACCGAACTGCATGACCCTATTTAGAAAGGTTTTGAGCACTGGTCTTTTAAAATTGCCATCTTTGTTAATGCAAAACAATAACAATAAATTCTTACAGTACAATTGTCTGAAGAGATAACTTTTCCAGCAATAATGGTCATCATGTTATTTAGTGTTGAAGTTATTTAGTTATTTATAAAATTAAGTCATGTAACCTCTTTGGTTATTCTTATGTAATCTCTTTTTAGGCTCTAGGGTTTCACGCTATATAAGAAATTCCATACCCTTGAATAAAGCATCTCATTCATTTTCAATTCTCTCCACATGGTATCAGAGCAACGGCCTTATACTAGAGTTCGTATCCAATTTTCCTCCACCGCCACCAGCCCAACTTGTCAGCCTTAATCCGCACCGTCTACATGCCACCGCCGGGCCCCCTTGCTGTGGATAATCTCCGACGCTAGCGACCCCATCAAAGTAGGGATCCACAGTTGGGACATCATTGCTGCCTGGGAACTAAGGCAGCATCATCGTCGTGTAATCTCGCAGTGTAATTGGTCTGCGGCAGCATCGCCGCATGTGAACCGCATCAGCAACGCTCCAGCACAATCCAGTGTGCATTGCTTGTGCATCCAGTGCACATCTGTGGCTACTCTCACAGGTCCAGTACACATCCACGCATGGTGCACATCCATGGCACTGCTCGTGCATCCGGTGCACAATCAGCACACATCTAGTGCATCCAACACGCCGACATCACATCCTAGCGGTTTTCTTGCACTGCTTGTGTGCATCCAGCAGCTTCTTGCACAGCCGTGCACCATCTTCTATTGCGTGGGGCATAGATAGACAAGTTCAGAACCTCTTTGATTCTCTCTGCCTTTGATCGAAATGCCACGACTCCCATCGAAACAAAATCCTTGTTACATCCTTTGTGTGATGCAGGTTACTTCTATCAAACTAAAGGCACAGAAAAGTATATGTTATGGTCTCAAGCTTTCAAGGGGTTCATCGATGGTCAGAGGAAGATATCAATCTTCACAAAGAAACCTCTACAAGAGATGGACAAGGATTATGAATCCTGACTTAGGGATAACTATCAGGTCATGACATAGATGACCAATAGTATTGAGTCCCACATTGCAACAAACCTCTTTTACAACGACATGTAGGACGAACTGGCACAGACTTACTATCGACAAACTACAAAGTCTTGTCTTTCCGACATCAACATATGGATTTGTTCCCATTTTCATGGAGAGTCCACCCTTGTAGAGTAGCATCAAAACATAATCACTCTCCATGAGAAACTTGCCATCTTCTAGCCAATTTGTTGTCCCAAATAGATGACTGATCTAAGTGGCAAGTCTAGAAATTTTTAACAGGCCTCCATCCTCGCAATTAGACTATGAAGGATTAGTTCCTCATATTTGACATTTTGTTGTCCACCAAGGTCATCCTTGACCATATACATAAGATTGAGACTTCTATTGACCGCACTCGACCACATCATGTGGAGAACTCTGCCTTTCTTGCTTCGTCTAGATGTGACAACCACTACAACCAACGGTGCTCATTCTCTAGTCACAATCGTAGGGACTATGGAGTTTTCCTCCAAACTCCGTCTCTCCGGAGTTTATTGCACTGTGGACTTTCCCTTGAACTTACTATATGCTCATAATGCACTGAGTTGAACTGTTGTGTATTTTTGACAAGCTCTGTTTCTATTTTCAAGACATCAGGATGATGCAGATTTTTGATGGGAGAAATGAGAACGGTCTCTACTACCATGACATTCTTGTTGATTTTACTTTTTCTGGTGTTTTTTTCATTTCTGTTAACCCATTCCCATGGCATTGGTGGCTCGATCATCCCTCTACTAGATGTTTCCCGTACTATCATCACGGAAGTCGTTTGAGTGTGAAGCATGTCAGTTCTGTAAACACCATAGGGCTTCCTTTCCACCCAGGGTTGAACCACGTCGATCGTCACCTTTTTTTAGTCCATTGTAACATTTGAGGAATTTGTCCAATCTGAAATGTACCAATCATAGATACTTTGTTATGTTTGTGAATGATTATTGTTAGAAATCGAGAATGCGGAAGCGTAATATCATGGAAACATAATAAACATGAAGGAACACTGGGATTTTAGCGTGGAACCCTACTCACTGAGGAGCGGGATGAAACCAAGGGTTGATTCTTCTATTGAAGTTTCTCATCTGATTCAATGGGTGCGGGGCTTCTTATAACCCCCATTGAGTATCCAAGTCCCACAACTAATAGATGCGGGACTAAACCATTGGATGTAGTAATTGAACTTTGGAGGGATCCAATTACACATCTATACATGACGCATATACTCCACCATCCCCCCTCAAGTTGGAGTAAAAAATGCTCGGCTTGGACAAATAGAAAGAAATCTCAAACTCACAATACAAGGCACTACATACAATATCAACTCAATGCATACTCTACTGTCGGTTGTTGTCGAGGATGTGGCTTCTCATGTCATGCTGGTGAGGAGGAACTAAAGGACAGAAGTGTGAGTTGAACTGGGTCTAATCGTCAGAGAATATATGCTATGTATTGCACCTGTCAGAGTCACTGAAACTGGAATGAATCACCACCTGGAGAACTATGGCCTGCAACTACTCCATCTCTCTGAAGGGTCGAACTAAAAAAGGTCGTAGAAACATCCCCGTCGGAGTCCACGGTCGCTGGAGAATGGAGTCTGAAAGTCTCCTCATCGGAGAATTGGGCCTCTCACATACTGGCTCCGAGAATGGGATCTCTACTCTACAGTCCATATGAAACCACATGAAAACCCTAGACCACAATGGCATAAAGAATGGTATATCTACTCTGGAGTCCATATGGATCACATGAAAACCATGTGCCAACCAAACTGAAGATGGGGACCTCTAGACTGAAATGCACACTTGTGCGCCTTAAACAGAAGACTCTGAAGTAATCTGAATGTAGAGTTTGAACTTGAACTGTAGAGCCTGAATTCAGGCCTGGCATATGGACTGGAGAATATGAATATGAGCCATCTGAATATGAGCCATAGAACTTTACACATAACTCCCCATTTTTCTCATACTGATCGGAATAGAAGACATCGACCAAGTTGGGAGAAGACCTGAATATGAGAGAAAACCAATGAATCACATAAGCCGATCTCAATAGTTTTTTATGCTTCCATCTTCTTCTTTCCTTTTTTTTCTCGGATGGTTCTTTTTTTATAGCTGACTCCCTTTTCTCGCACACGGGTTTTTGTACGCACCTTTTTCAAAAGAAATCCCCTCCCCTTTTTAATAAAAGGACGTCCCAATGTTGAGCTCAAATAAACCTGAGCCTTTTTTCCTTTTTTTTGTTGGACCCTCTCCCTGTTTCTTTCCCTTTTTTTATATTTCGACCCAACCAGGCCTTTTATAAAATTTTCAATGAAAATAAAAAATTCAAGGAGATGTTGCTATTTAGGTTTCTCCCATTGAGAACTCCTTTAAAGAACGCACGCCACCCCTGATAAAGCTATCGTTGCCAAGACATTGGGAGGAGGTGTATTGATTGGAGGAGTGGGAAGGGCTCGTGCGTTGGAGTTAGATCGTCGCCCCCTGGGGGTGAACAGATGCAAATCACTGTCGCCTGCCCACCTGGAGGCCCTGATGCGATGGGGCTCTGCCTGGAGCTATGCCTACGGCGGGGTTCCGCTTGGTCTCATGGATGTGCGTGGAAGCGCACTAACTTGGAGCCCGACTGGCAGGAGGCGGGGATGTTGCACCTTCCGAGGAGGGTTCTGCAGGGTAGACCCAGGTCATTGGATTCAAAGAGCAAAGTGGCGTTTCTTCTTCCGATCCAGATCAGGGGCTTAGTTTTGTGCGAGAACCCAAAACTTGTTTTGCAGAAATTGACAGTATAATACGAATTTGATCTTCGTTATTATCATGTATAATTAGGGATCCTGATGCTTTGGTGAATTTGAAGAACTGGAACTTGCACGATTCGCCTTCTTGGGATCGAGGGTTGTTGTATGTTGATGATGTATCACTTTGTAAATTAGGGTTTCAGGAAGAAACTCTAGAACTCCAACTTGAACGAATCGTAACCAAAATAATCAATATCATTATCAAGAACATAATCAGAATAATCTTTAAGAATAACCATGAATCGAATCTTTAGAAATAATGACATGGACTAATCTGGAGAAGTTTGAAATGCTCACGAACTTTAAAGCATCGTAGAATTAGGGTTTCAATAACCCTACATCTTGAACTGTTCTGATAATCGACTTTTGAAAGAATTATGAATATAAATCAAAGAACATAATAAAATCTTCGAAAATTGAAACCGCTCCGATACCATGTTAAAAATCGAGAATGCAAAAGCGTAATATCAGAGAAATAGAATAAACATGAAGGAAAACCGAGATTTTAACGTGGAACCCTACTCCGTGAGGAGCAGGAAGAAATGATGGGAAAATACCACTAAGGGTTGATTCTTCTACTAAAATTTCTAATCTGATACAATGGGCATTAGGTTTCTTATATAGCCCCCGCTGAGTCTCCAAGTCCCACGACTAGATGTGGGACTAAACCACTAGATGTGGTAATTGGACCTGGAGGGATCCAATTACCCATCTACACATGATGCATATACTTCAACACTTTACCTCAAGCTAGAGCAAGCAATGCTCAGCTTGGACAAATAGAAAGAAATCTCAAACCACAATACAAAGCATTACAGACAATATCAACTCAACGCATACTCTACTGTCGGTTGTTGTCGAGGACGTTGCTTCTCATGTCGTGTTGGTGAGGAGGGACTAAAGGGTTGAAGTGTGAGTGGAACTAAGTCTCCTCGTCAGAGAACATGTGCTCTGTATTGCGCCTGTCAAAGTCACTGAAACTGGAACAAGTCTCTACCTTGAGAACTCTAGCCCACAATTGTTCCATCTCTCTGAAGGGTCAAACTAGAAAAGGTCCTTCAAACATCCTCGTTGGAGTCCACGATCGCTGGAGAATGAAGCCTGAAGGTCTCCTCATCGGAGAACTGGATCTCTTCCATACTGGCATAGAGAATGGGATCTCTACACTGGAGTCCCTATGAATCACACGAAAACCCTGAGTCGACCAACCCGAAGATGGGGACCTCTCAACTGATGAACGCACACTTGTGCGTCTTGAACTAAAGATTGTGAAGCAATTTGAATGTAGAGTTTGAACTTGAATTGTAGAGTCTAAATTCTGGCATGACATCTGGACTGGAGAATCCGAATATGAGCTATATGAATATGAGTTATAGAACTCTACACACTTCCACTTTCTCCCAAACTGGTCAGAATAGAACAAATCGATCAAGTTGGGAGAAGACCTGAATATAGGGAAAAACCAATTAATCACATAAGCTGATCTCAATATTAATTTTCTTGATTTTTCTTTCTTTGTTTTCCCTATTTTCTCTTCTCAATTATTTCATTTTTATAGTCGACTCCCTTTTTTGTGTATGGGTTTGTTTGTACGAATCTTTTTCAAAAGAAATCCCCCCTTTTTATAAAACAGCAGCCCACTGCTGGGCTAAAATAAACATGGGCCCCTGATGAAGCCGTCGCTGCCAGGACATGGGAGGAGGAGGTGCACCGCTTAGAGGAGTAGGAAGGGCTTGCGCGTTGGAGTTAGATCGACGCCACCTATAGAGTGAGAGGCAGATCACCGTCGCCTGACAGCCTGGAGGTCCTGATGCGATGGGGCTACGCCTGTAGCTATGTCTAAGATGTAGCTCTGCCTGGTCTCATGGATGTGCGCGGAAGCACATTGACTTGGATCCCGATCGGTTGGAGGCGGGGATGTTGCATCTTCCGAGGAGGGTTCCACAAGGTAGACCAAAGTCATTGGATTCAAAGTGCAGAGTGTCGCTTCTTCTGATCTAGATCTGGGGCTTGGAGTTGTTCGAGAACCCAAACTTGTTTTGTAGAAATTGATAGTATAATACGGATTTGATCTTCATTTTTATAATCTACAATTAGGGATTTTGATGCTCTAATGAATCTGAAGAACTGGAACTTGCACGATTCGACTTCTTAGGATAGGGAGGTTTTGTGTGTTGATGCAGTATCACTTTATAAATAAGGGTTTCGGGAAGAAACCATAGAACTCCAACTTGAACGAATCATAATCAAAATAATCATTATCATTATCAAGAACATAATCAAAATAATCTCCAAGAATAACCATGAACCGAATCTGTAGAAAATGATGTGGACTGATCTACAAAAGTTTGAATTGCTCACGAACTTTGAAGCATCCTGGAATTAGGGTTTCAATAACCCTACATCTTGAATTATTCTGATAATCGACTCTTGAACGAATCATGAACATAAATCAAAGAACATGATAAAATCTTCGAGAACCCGGTCTGATACCATGTTAGAAATCGAGAATGCGGAAACGTAATATCAAAGAAATAGAATAAATATGATCACTGGGATTTTAACGTGGAACCCTACTCCTCGAGGAGAGGGATGAAACCACGAGAGAACATCACTAAGGGTTGACTTCTATTGAAGTTTCTCATCTGATACAAGGGGTGTGGGCTTCTTATATAGCCCCCACTGAGTCTCCAAGTCCCACTACTAGTAGATGTGGGACTAAACCAATGGATGTGGTAATTGGACCCTAGAGGGATCCAATTACCCATCTATACATGACGCATATACACCAACAATTATTAAAAGAAGGTGTTTAGGCCTCACGCATCATGAAAGCATGAAGATCGAATCATATCCGATCAAAGTAAAGAGGAAAACAACAATTAAAAAATGAAAAGAAAAAATCGCATGGATTGGAAACAATTCCCAATCCATTTCATCAAGTTCACATGAGTTTAAGAATTACCTTTGAAGCATGAACATAATCTTCTAGTCTCTAAGACACCCTATCTGAAATACGATCTGATAGAGAAAGCAAGAAAGCACTTGCGGTCATAAAATGAACCGTATAGTTCCCACAATCTGAGAGATGATCTAACTCTCCTTCCTCATCCTTGGGGCAGAGGACGACCATAAGCAGAGAGAGTAAGAGAGGGGAGCAACCAGAGATATGGAGAAAAGACTTGGTGGTTTTTCTTGAATGAAGAGAATGCATGGACCGCCTCTCCTTTTATTCTGATAAGGACCGTTAGGATTGAATCCTAAATTGTTCAATCAATGATGGAGACTGAAACATGTTAACCAACCTAAAACAATATTAGGATTGATATTTAATTATCAATTCAAAAATCTTAATTTCCAAAACAAACAAATTTTTAATTTAATAATTAAAAAAAGAGAGGGAATAGTCTCCTCTCCTTAATTGAGGTGGACGTCCACCATGGTGGTCCCACCATGGACGTCCACTCCAATAAGGAGTGGATTTATCCCTTATTCTTTTTACTTCAAAATCGATTATATGCACCAACTAATTATTCATTTATCTATTTATTTAAGTAATTTGTAATATTTACAATTAGACCAATGATAATTACGAATCATATTCATTAGTCCAAAACAAAATGTAAAACACATTTACATTTATATTGGAATGTGAATCCAATTCACAATATAATTCGTGGATCCTATAATCTATTCATAAATAACTCTCCATACAATAATGTAGCTCTTATCCACACTATTCAAAAGTATTATGGATATTACTATCCACATTAATTTTAACATGGATAATTAAATCTAACTTAATTAATCCAATTTCCTTTCTTTGCGTAATAATTAGATTATTGCTTCTCTAGGAACAATCTAGAAACTCTTTCACGGATAGCACGCCTTCTCCACAGATACTTGGAGATAAGGTTTTGGCAATTGTATAATCTATGTATAGTGACTTGGATATTGAGATCCAATCACATATCATGATCTAAAAATTTCCCACTGTTGTCTACTCGTATCAGGCGTCGTATCCCATCTTCTCATTGCATTTGAATCTAATTTAGAACAACATCCAAGGACTAAGATAGGATAACTAAAGCACTGAGCAGAGGCACTGAAATCCGAACTTGTTTCATCACTCCTTAAAATGGAAGTGTCATGGTATACAACTAATTTAAGGTCGCATCACCCTCAAGTATTCTAATACTCGTACATCATGCATACTGGAAGACTATGATTAAACATGACGTTTTGCCCGAATTTGAACTATTTTCTTCAAAGTGTTATCATTAAGTTTCTCGTCATTGGGAGTTGGTATTCATCATATACTTTGTAAAAGGATATATCATACTCAGAAATCATGTCTTGTTTTGCATATTGGAAGACTATGATTAAACCTTAAATTTTGACCTCATTTGAACTATCTTCTTCAGAGTTTTATCATTAAGTTTCTCATCATTGGGAGTTGGTATTAATCATAAATTTTCCAAAAGCGTACATCATACCCGCAAATCACGTCTTGTTTCCAAAAAAAGATAATCGACGGAATTTGGTTTATCCCAATATATTACGAGTGAGTTTATGTCTTCCAGTTGAATAGTAAACTTGTATGATTCCTTTGGAGATCGTATTACTCATATGCTTTTATATGTAGAATGCTCCAGTGTATAAACCTCAAGTTGCAATAGTCGGTCGACTATATCGAATAGACAGTCCGACTATGCGGTGCAGGGGGTCTCCGGCTAAACAATATAGTCGTCCAATAGTCGGCTTGACCGAATAGTCAGTCCGACTATTCGACCGACTGTTGGCCAGAATTTATATTATTTTATTTTTATTTTTTAATTCCTAAGGCTTACCATTTAAAACAATATTACTAGAAATGTCAAAGATTCATATACGTATCTCGTTAATTAGTACTTTTATCTTGGATTATTGTTAATTGATGGATCTTAATGTTGGCCTGTGAACCATAGACATGTGCAGAGAATGAATGTAGCAGATTTGAAAATGCTAAGGTGGATGTGTGGACACACACGTAAAGATCGGATTCGAAATGATGCAATCAGAAAGAAAGTTGGCGTAGCTTCGATCGAGGATAAGATGCGAGAAAACCGCTTAAGATGGTTTGGACATCTGCAAAGAAGATCAGCTGATGCACCAGATAGGAGATGCGAGTGTTGGGATGTTGAGCCGGCTAAGAGAGGGCGAGGACGGCCCAAGAAGTGTTGGAAAGAGACCATACGAAGGGATCTTAGTTTTGTGGATGTAAGCCTGGGATTGGCCCAAGATAGATCTGAATGGAGGCGAAGAATCCATGTAGCCGACCCTACTTAATTGTGGGAAAAGGCTTTGTTGTTGTTGTTGTATTGTTAATTGATGTTCTTATATGTATAAATATATAAGAATACATGTATTAGAACAAAATCTTAAATTTAAAATAATTAAAAAATACAAAATCGAATAATTCTGAATAGTTATCCGAATACCAATTATTCTCTATTTAGTGATCCCTCCGTAAATACCGAATATCGACTTCTGCAACACTAATAAACCTTGATTAGGTCATGAACCTAATGATCTTCCAAATGTACATACTTAGACATATAGTGATACATTTGTCACCTATCAAGGAATGTGTGCTTATATCACGATAGTATATGGTATAGACCTTTGTTATCTCGATCTTGTTAAGTCTACTATTAGACTTAAGTCACCCAATACCTCTGAATCTTTATTCCTCTGCAGAGGACTTGCATTAAGACGTTGGTTGGATATCAACCTTTAGAGTAAGGATTGACATCACCTTTTCAGGCTGGAGATCTCTTCTTGATAATCACTTGACGATGCAGTTGAGTCCTGCATCTAACAATTTATATATATAATACAACACCAACATCTATGATCCAACAATTAGAACGGTTGTATGATCTCAAGATGGCCAAGGTACATAACCTTATTTGTACAGAGGGGCCTAACAAGTGCATGCATAATATAATCTCCGAAAGGGAGTGAATAAATCAATAACATTTATTGATAAGTGTTAGATAATAAACATGCGGAAGCGTAACATGGAAAAGATGAAGAAGAATAAGAACAGCGGGATTTTAACGTGGAACCCTACTCCCTAAGGAGTGGGATGAAATCACGGAAGAAGCCCTCAAAGGGGTGTATGCTTCATTGCTTTTTCTCAATGGTTACAGGAGGTCTGGGGCTCCTTATATAGCCTCCACAGAGCCTCCAAGTCCCACTGTTGGTAGATGTGGGACTAAACAAGTGGATGGGTCCATTTACCTATTTCCCTCATATATGATGCATACGATGAATACTCCAACACTCCCCGTCAAGCTGGAGCATGCAATGCTCAGCTTGGAAAAACAGAAAGGAACTCAACTCAACGCTACAGGACACTACGGACAATATCAATTCAACAAACACAACTGCTGCTGTCGAGGATGTTGCTTCTCATGTCGTGCAGGTGAGGAGGACAAACGGGCTGGAGTGTGAGTCTGATGAATCTCCTCGTCAGAGAGCATGCGCTCTGAACTGCGCCTGGCATAGTCGCTGCAACTGAAAATAAGTCTCCTCGTCGGAGTACTCTGGCCCGCCACAACATGTGGACAACTGCTCCATCTCTGAAAAGGGTCGAACTAAAAGGTCGTGGAAGTGCATTCCTCGTTGAAGTCCACGGTCGCTAGAGAATGGAGTCTGAAAGAAGTCTCTGAGTCGGAGAACTGGGTCTCCCCGATCTAGCTCAGAGAATGGTACTTTACTCTGGAGTACCTATGATATCACATGAAAACCCTTGCCAACATGACATAGGGTTTGATCCTCTACTCTGGAGTCTCTATGGCTCACATGAAAACTCTGACCAACAACAAGAAGAAAAAGATGAGGACCACTACAAAAGATGGCAAACATGTGCACATCTGAAAAGAAGATCGCATCCATGCGCGAGTTTGAAACTAAGGACTCGGGATCAATCGTTGAGTCTGACAAAATCTGATCATCTGTAGAGTCTGGAAAAATCCGGTCGGGTCTGAAGAATATGTCATCTCAATCAAGACCTGTGACTCTACATCATACTCCCCCTTTCTCACATACTTGTCGGAAAACATGGACGTCGACCAAGTTGGGAGAAGACAATATGGAAGGGGAAAATAACATGCATTTTTTTAAGTCGTTCACAATTTATTTTACGACTTTTCATTCTCACATTTTTTAAATCATCATTTTTTCTCATTTTTTCTCGGCTATTTCCCTTTTTTTAATAGCCATCATTTTTTTAAACATTTTTTTGTAAATGCGTATGGCTTTTTTTGGTGTACGTGCCTTTTTTTAAATACCTCCCTCCTTTTTTTGCACACAGGCTGCCTCTCTCTCAATTTTTTTTTAACAATCCCGGCCTCCCGCACATACGGTTGGGCTCTCCACTAACAACACAGATTTTAAAAAAAACACCCGACGTCCCTTGGGCCTTGTTCTTATTTAGGGTTCCCCTCACGAGAACCCTTTTTTTCATGGAAGGCATCCACCTCCGATGGGGATGCCTCCGCAACATCTTGAAGGTTGCCTGAGAGATCTATTGGTTCGCCGCCCTCAAATTGAAGAAAGGACGCCGCCTGGTGGGGCTCGTATGGGGAAGCCGCTTGTGAGGAGGAGCGATGGAGATCGCCTCTCGTCGCGAGGAGCGAGGGAGACTGCCTGCAAGGAGGAGCGAGGGATATCTGCGCGCGAAGGGAGAGGAGCACCTCCGCCTGGGATATGCATGAGTTAAGCATTGCCGCCAATGTGTTGAGGTTGGTTCCGCCTGGAGCCCTCATGCGATGGGAGCATGGAGACTGCACTCGAGGAAGCTTCTTACGGGAAAGCACGGTGGAAGGAGGTGTCGCTAGGAGCCAAGCGACACAGCGATGGGTCAACGCCACTCTACCCCTGGGCTCGCGCGCATGAGGTCGAGTACGAGGGACGACGCACTGGATCTGATGGAGCCCGCGTTGATGCGCTTAGGCTTGTTGAACTCCTGCGGAGACTCCACTAGTGAGGAGTTGTGTGCGTTGATCTTCGTTTGGGTCGATGCCAGGTCTTGGAGGGAAAATGTTACATGTTCAAGAACGACTGGGGTTCCAGAAAACCCTAGGAAAAAACTATCGATCAGATCTTGGAAAAGATCGCAACTCTTCACAATTTAACCAAGAACAAGAACACAGCATGTTCTACTAATTAAATCTCGAAAAGAAAAAACAAGGAACTTGAAATCCTTGAGAATCGACCCGCTCGATACCATGTTAGAGAATAAACATGTGGAAGCGTAACATGGAAAAGATAAAGAAGAATAAAAACAGCGGGATTTAACGTGGAACCCTACTCCCTAAGGAGCGGGATGAAACCACGGGAGAAGCCCTCAAAGGGGCGTATGCTTCATTGCTTTTTCTCAATGGTTACAGGAGGTCTGGGCTCCTTATATAGCCTCCACAGAGACTGCAAGTCCCACCGCTGGAAGCTGTGGGACTAAACATGTGAATGGGGTAAATGGATCTCTCCAGGATCCATTTACCCATCTCCCTCATGTATGACGCATACAATGAATACTCCGACAATAAGTAATTTACAATAACATTTACTGTAGAAATGGTTCGTCGAGGGCTCACATGTCTAACAATCTCCCACTAGCCCTCAGAACTATTCAGGCACAATCTTTAAACTCCTACTCATTACATGTTGCTCGAAAACCTTTCGAAATAAAAGTACAATCTTCAATTAACTCTTCAGTTTTTGGCTCAAGAATCTCATTATCCTCTAAGAATTCGATGAGCTCATTCACTTCATTTTTGTCTTGACTTTCAAGGAAGTCATCCTCAAAGAACTTTATGTCCCTGGAGATGAATACCTTTCAAGTCGCAGGATCATAAAGTTGGTATCATATACCATCCTTTATAAACCTAATGAAGTAGCACTCTACTGTATGAGATTTCAGCTTACTTGTGTCCATGTTTTTTTGCATGGACCAAGAAACCCCAAATCCTCAAGTGTTTTACATTGTGATTGGTTCCAAACCTAAGTTCATGAGGAGTTTTGGATACGGATTTGCTTGGAATATTGTTAAGGATATATATTGCAGTCTCTACTGCATATTACCAGAAAGTAAGAGCCAATTGTGCTTTCCTCATCATTGATCTGACCATATCCATTATGGTTATGTTGCATCTTTCAGCAATACCATTTAGTTGGGGAGTTCTAAGAAGAGTGAGATTCAATATAATTCATCTCTCTTCAAGGTATTCCTTGAATTCATCTGAGAGGTACTCGTCACCTCAATCAGAGCGAATTCATTTGATCTTCCTATCGTTTTGGTTTTCAACCAAAATCATGAATTCTTTTAACTTTTCAAAGGTTTTAGAATTGTCACGTAATAGGAAAACAAACTCGTATCGTAAATAGTCATCAACAAATATCACATTTCGAGTCGTGGTACTGAAGGGACCACATATATCAGTATGTATAAGGTTAAGTATACCTTCGCATCAGATACCCTTATTTCGAAGAGTGCTCTAGTCATTTTACTTTGAATACAATGTTCGCGGGTAGGAAAACTTCGGACTTTAAGAAAATCCAACAGTCCATCCTTTACCAACCTACTTATCATATCAATAGATAAATGGTCAAGCCTTTGATACCAGACAATGGTTAAATTGTCTCCATCCTCTCTAGATCTCTTAAGATATTTATTAGTGATAGTTACATTTATGATAGTCTGCATGTCCTAATGGCGACTCCCTGCAATAGCTACACCAAATCTTATCTAGACGACTATCTCCCCTTCATCAAGTTTTCTTGTTACCTGACATAGATGCAACAAATTGTATACATGAATAGAAACACCAAAATCAATGACCCAACTACCTTCTCATCCTACGAGAAAGTTGGTTTCAATGATAAAAGTAGATTTCAGACATGTTGGAGCATTGCCTTTACCCTTCTCTACGGTTTTCAGATAATTTGGACAATTTCTTTTCTAATGCCTCGGCTTCTTGTAGTGACGCCAGACGTCTGTTTTATTGGATGTTTGAAGCCTGAGAGGATGAGCCAACAACTTGATTTTTCTTTTTCTTATGGACAAGACTCTTTTGGGACCCATACTTCTAAACGCACTTCCCATTGACTTGTGCAACCATTTCACTCAGCAAGATTCTCCTTCCTAATGTCCTATGTGGACTTCAACGAAGCTATGAGTTCATTGTTCATCAACTACTTGTTAATGTAATAAGACACCACAAACTTGTTGAAAGACTTAGGTAGAGATAGCAGAATGAAGTCGGACTCTTTGCCCCAAGGGTCTCCAGCTCAGAGAGGTAACTAAACATTTTGATCGTGTGGTCTCTAACAAAGGCCTCTTCTTACATCTTGTAGCGTATAAGTTCTTTCATCATGTTGTAACACTATGTATGGTTTACATCACCGAACATTTCTTTGATATTTAGCAGTATATCATGGGCATTCTCTATATCCACATGTTCCTTTTGAAGTGCATTGGACAGAGAGCCCAAAATATAACAGCAGGCCAGCGAGGGATCACCTTAATATTCCACCGATATAGGGTTCTTAAACTAGGTCTTCTTTAGCACATATCTGACGCGCTCAACAACAAGAACAAGTTTTTCAAAGCGAGTGCGAGTAATTTGGTCCGATCAACTGGTTGACCGAATCTAGCTGAGTGGGTTCATAGCGTTCATATGAGATTAAGATATACACTTATTGGCATATATATAACCTATATTCACGTTTTATTTGATTAAGGAATTTCAATCAAAGTTGTCTTGCCTTTTGATCCTTTGAAAGTCCATTCCCTTATCCAACTTTCAAAGCAAAAGGTATACTTAGCCTATATCTTTAGTAAGATCTAGAATCTCCCTTCCACCTTTGTCGCATCCTAATAATATGAGAAAATGCAACTTTGACGAAGGAATCAAGAACTCTTTCTGCTTTGCAAGTCCAACCTACATTCCCAACTCAGTCTGACACCCAAGTCCACCACCCTAAGGGCCTGTTTGGTTGCTGGGTTGGACTGGGTTGGGTTGGGATGGGTTGGTATGGGTGAATAGTAATCTGTGAGGAGGAAGTACCCTTGTGAATAGTAATCAGAGTTGGGTCAACCCTGCCCAACCCTGCAACCAAACAGGCCCTAAGTGGTGTTGATCCGTTGCCAATTGAACAACCATCAACAGAATAAAACTCGCTATGCGCAATCCAACATCGTCTCAATTATATAGGGAACAGTGTTTGTGTCACTACGCATATGACATGTTTTTTACGAGAAGTAAAAAGTTTGATCCATGTACGCTTGTACATTTGAACTATGACTTCGCATAGGCATCTCCATTGTACAATCCATGGCGATGGACCATCCGCCTTGATGGAGACCATAGGGGTCATCACATGATCCTCCATATCACATTCAAATTTTGATTGATCATTCGAAACATATTCTTGTGAACAACTCTCCCAAGGAAATTCCCGTCAATTTTAATTATAGATCGTGAATAATTACATCATTAATTTAATTATATTAAATTATCAACTCAATTCACCGATAAACAATTCTTGCTTGATATAAATTAGTATACAATATATGCCTTCACAAATACGTCTTATTCCAAATTTAATTGTTAAGAGTATGCCTTGACTCGCACATTATGATATCCTTCCTTAGGGGGCATCACAAGTGCTTCTCCCTAAGCCATCAAAATCTTCTCACCCCCGTCCCCCGCCAGCCCCAACCAGTTCGGGAGACCCTTCTACTAAACCCAAAGAAATGGTTTCAAAGTGTACGCTCGATCTCTTGATCTCCATGTACTACCAATCCATCCACCTCAATATTGTGGATATAGTTTTTGCATCGTCTGTCGCTACCCATAGAATAAAAGAAGTGTGTATTATTGTCACCTTCCTTCAACAATCGTTTCCTCGATCTCTGCTTTCATTCAATCTCCTTTTGGTCTTCTCTACGAATTTCATCTAAGAACCCGGTCCGTATGTCAATCTTCGTTGTCATCAATTCACGTTCATCTTCCGTAGCAACCAGACGAATAATCTCTACTTGAGCAGCGACCCTTCTGCCACGACAATGTTCTTGAATGCTTCAGTTGTACTCCATGAGGTGTCGGTGTAGAAGAGATAGTTTAGTAGCCAAACGAAACGTAACCGAACCACATGGTTTGACATGCACGCCAGAAATCACCAACTAGGCCACGGAAGCCATTCTCCAGTTCTCATACTCTCTCGAATCAAAAGAAAGTCCTCGGGCACATATCCTCCCTTGATGACCATAAACGAGGGGTATGATCCGAATGTGCACGCGAAATAGTCCATACTCGGGTCGAAGGGAAAAGAGGAGACGTCTCTATTGAGGTCAAAAGTAGTCAATGTGAGACCGAGATCTGGAGCTTCTCCACGTAAACCGATAACCACCATCATCCATAATCGTCGGTCCATGCTCACTAATAACCGTTGACAGGTCCCCAAAGCCAATGACAGCACCACCACGCATCCCCAGCCGATCCTCAGGGCGAAGCGTGACATTGAAATCACCTCCAATAATGCAAATGGTGGAAGGATAATTAGTGTACAGTACGCAGATTGTCAAGCATCACCATAATATCCCCACCATTATTATGACTCTAAATACTTATACTAGTAATGACAAACTCTAAACCGTCCGCCTTCCGTCGAAGTGCCAAAGTGATCATGTGTCGTCCAATCAACTCCTAATCAAGTAAATCAAACTTGTCATTGTTCCAGCCAATAGCCAGCCCACCCGACGCTCCAGTTGAGTCAAGCGTACGAAATTCTGTCAGAGTAGAGCCCCCAATGCTTTGCCCCATCACACCCATCCCCTGAGATATTTTAGTCTCCCGCAACAGAACAATCTCAGCCTTCGCATCCATGATAAGATCCCTTATAGCCATTCTCTTCTCCGGTCCACCTAAACCTCTGATATTCCACATCAGGATTTTCATTTCGAACCTATCTTAGCACCCCAAGGCAAGATCACTCACAAGCAGTTCACAAGATTGTAGTTCACCTCGACGACCACATCTTGAAAATTTCTTCAACCATCCCCTCCTGTAACCTTAAGGAGTACGGCATCAAACTCCCCAACCCCCAATAGCAATCTCAACATCAGAGCCAGTCCATTTGCATTCCCCACTTCCCGAATTGCAACATCCCGAAGCAATATAGTATCTTGACAGTGAGTCAACGCTTCTTAGTCGTTGAAGCTCACCCTGGAATGTTCCAACACATCACATACCACAAGACATGTCGCATGCGATCTTTTGCGATCCACCTCAAGTATCTTTTTCTGAATCCCCAAGCGGGCGAGAGCTTGGACAACAGGGGGGGCTCGATCCCCTCATGTTGCAGTCATGGAAGCTCCAATTGAGTCGAGCCCCCTCCAACATCTAGGTCATTGCCCTCGCAGTGAAAAGTAGAGGGTTCATCCCCCAATAAGCCCATTAGAGAGAAGATTCCTTTCTTCGAGTCACATGGGTAATGGGTCGTAAACAATTCAGATCAAATGAATTCCTCCTTGGAAGCATTGGACCCGAAGAGACCTGAATTGAATCTCAATGGGGGGGATCCGTTCTGTTAACGTCCAGATCCAAAACCACAGAACCGTACACTGGGAAAGGAATGATTCAAGGGTTTCCAAAGCCTTCGTCGAGTCATAAATGTTCCCCTTCCCAAGATTTCAGTGGAGAAATCACAACTGACGCAACCATTCCACTTCCAGAAGCACCCAAGCCTGATCGGACTCTGCCACCAGCTCTGTCATATACAGTGGCATCATCTTCTTCAACCTCGATGCGGAAAACTACCTTTTTAATCTTCAAACAGGCCTCGTAAGGGATCACCTTCGATCTAACAACCATTCCAACCTTAATATGGACCCTTGCGCCCTTCGACAGACCATTGTTATATGGATAAAGCCTTGTCATAATCCGCCATCAAGTCCTCTATCAACTTCAAGTCCCGAGCACGGAGAGGTAGACCTTTCAATGTCAATACCTTATAGTATAATGCATGTGATGCACCATCTCTCAGTGTTGGCCGATGCCGGATAATAAAACCTCGCTCGCGATCTTGTGGATGGGTTTGCATTAGTAGTCGTACCTCCATGCCAGATAATCCACGTATGTAGACCACCGAGTCTTCAAGAAGCACCACATCACTTCTGAAATCTGGCCCAATCTTGATTGCAATATCAGACATCGTGACCTACAAGCAGTGCTCCTGATGCGAACAAATGCCAACAAGAACATCAAGAGGACAACGATGCAAAGCAGCTAGTGAACGGCTAAAACTATTCTCATGCTGGTAGTGCAACGACAAATTGGATTTTCTTGGGATACAAACATTTCAACGATGCCCAACTCCTCCGCATGCGAAGCACGTCAGCACATTTCGGTATACGATAACATGTCCGGATTTGCCAAATTTGAAATAGCATCCCTCAGTACTCTTCTTCACCAACTTTGGATCATCCTTGCTAACACAGACCAGTTTCCACCGAAGATGTCCTGAATGATAGCCAAGAGGAGCACATGTCAACAAGAGGAAGATCTCGTCTTTACGAGCAGCCTCTTCCATGATGAGATCAATCGCCACCCAACCCCCTGTCGCAATCTCTCTCGTTATCCCCTTATTTGTGGATTAGAGTGGAACATGCAGACGAAACTTCATTCCGAGTGAAGAAGATATCTTCATAAGATATTCATAATGAAGCAAAGCTTACAGGATTTCCACCAAGAAAATTTATGATTGTTGTGGAAGCGGTCAATGTTTCTTTCGAAGAGAACTTGAGACCTATCTCTCAACCACATGCTTTGGAAAATGAGGATGAGATTCATTAATCTGTCTAGTATACTTGAGAATGGGAATTCTCATGGACTACCGAAGGATTACAGTTTTGTTAGAGACCATCCAAGAAGTTGGTGTTTGACGATGTGTCTAAAGAAGTTCAAACAAGATCGCACTTTAACTTCATTGCCATGTCGTCGTTTGCATTCCTTTTTAAGCTAAAATCCATAGATGATGTGTGTAACGATGAACTTTGGCTCTTGGTAATGCAAGGTGAACTTATTCAGTTTGAAAGAAATCAAGTATGGGACCTAGAACCCTCACCTAAGAACCATCCGGTCATTGGCATTAAGTGGGTTTTCCATAAAAATTAAATAGATCATGACAAGTTATCATGAATAAGGCCAGTTTCATTGGTCAAGGACACACACAACAAGATGGCATCAATTTCGACAAAACTTATGCTCATATAGATAGGATTGAGTCAATCAAAATGCTTCTAGCATTCGTTTGTTTCAAAAAAATCAAGCTCTTTCAAATGGATGTAAAACATGCCTTCTTAAATGGATTTCTTTAAGAATAAGTTTACATCAAGCAGCCATCATGATTTGAAAATCATACTTAAGCTAATATTGTTTTTTTGACTTAGAAAGGCCCTATACTGACTTAAGAAAGCACCGAGAGAATGGTATGATAGGTTAAGAGACTACCTTATCACATTAGGCTTAAAAGTAGGAAAAGTAAACCATACTGTGCTTGTTAAATTGGTTCTGATTTACTTCATGTTCAAGTTTATGTTGATGACATTGTGTTTGGCTCTATTAACGCGTCTTTGGGCAAAGAGTTCTCTGAACTCATGCAGTATGCTTTCGAGATGAAATTAATTAGAGAACTTTTCAAATCTCTTAACTTGAACACAGAACTTTCTTTTCGCAGTAGAAGTTTGCTAAAGAATTGTTGCAGCAGTTCGAGTTCGCTTTGTGTTCTGGGAACTTTACTCATCTACAAGGTTCGAAATATCGATATTGTATCAGTCAACTAGAAAAGGGATATATCGAGGATATATCAGAATATATCGATGATATTAGTGGAAATCTCAAAAATGGCGCAAAAATCATTTTTTAACGAATTAAGATCCTAGTTATTAAAAACAAACCAATAGACATTATATCGCACGTATCGTTGCCTGTCAATGCTAACAGTTGACTACGGAGATATATTCAGAACATGTGATTCTAACTTGATTAGTATTAGAATTGTTTCATCTCCATTACCTAAAGGGGGCGAAGTCCACCCATTTAAGAACCGATGTATGCACTCCTCTTATTACACCATACCCTACCAGATGAAGGTCTCTCAAAATAAATATTGAAATCAAGTTTACATGGGTAATATCATTGATATTCGACAAAATATCGATGATAGCGATCGATATCCGAGAAAGTTTGTACTGAAACCTATAAATTTTTAGCGATATGGCTCGATATGGCAATATATCGATCGATATCCTGAAAAGGATACAAAGATAATGATACCTCCTATCATCGACAATGATATATCAACAATATATCACTGATATATCATGATATCTTAAACAATGATCCTCTAACTCCATCTTGTTCTCTGAATCTAGATGAAGGAGATAAACATGTCGGCCCGTGAGAGTATCGAGGAATGATTGGTTCCTTGTTCTAACTACAAGTAGACCCGATATTCTTTTTGGCATATGTTTAGCTGCGCGTTTTCAATCCTCCCCTAAAGAGTCATTTAAAAGTAGTAAAAAGCAAGTTTCAGGAAAGCGGTATGCGTATGCCTTCGGACAGGTCACCGAATACTAAATAAGCGGTATGCGAGGGCATATGCGGGGTATATGCGTTTCTATGCGGTTTTCTAATTTTTATTTAAAATAAATAAATAAATATCAATGAATAACATTACATCCGAATTTATGTATCTAAGTTGAGTTAAAGAAGATCTAAGAAAAATGGTTCACGTTAGATAGGTGTGTATATGCTTCTAACTGCCTTATATTTAATCACAAAAAAATATTTACCATAAAAACTTCACTTATTAGATAATTCGTAATAACAGAACTTCAATACACGTATATGCATTACATGAGCAAAACCTCAATCGACATATATAAAAATATTCGATGATACATTGCATATACTCGTGAAAACAATACACGAGAAAAACATAAAACATTGCATATACATAATGGTATAATGCATTGTATACAAATGCATGCCATATTCTTATAATTGAATGAAGGAAGAGACAGAGCTACGAAATTAAGGACCTGAATGAGATGATTAAAAAGTTGAAGCTACTGGAGCAGTATGCGGGGCATATACAGGATATGCGGGGCATATGCGGACCGCATATGCGGAGAGGGCGCATAATGCACTGATTCATGTAATCGGTGCGGTCTACATGCCTCACGGGCATATGCGACCGCATATGCGGTCCGTGTGGCCGATTTCATGAACACTGGTAAAAAGGATGTTTAGATATTTAATTTCTACTCAAGATTTTGGTTTATTTTATCCTAAGATGAGCAGTATGGATCTCTTCTCCTGTAACAATGCAGACAATGTTGGAAGTCATACATATAAAAAAAGTAATAATGGCACATGTCAGTTTATAGGGAATACGCTGGTATCTTGGTTTTCTAAAAAGTAGAACTATGATAAACTTTCTACAACTAAAGATGAGCATATAGTAGCCATGTCTTAGAATTTCAAGAATGGATACACCAAGCTTTCGTATGTCTCCAATGATATGCTCGCTTTGCAAAAATTGTCTATCTTATGATAAGTGGTTTATTCAGCAAAAGTTTCAAGTCTATCCATGTGTTGTTATGCCATCTTTAAATAAAGTAATTGTTAGCACCTTGTTTCTCAACTTAAGTTTGTTTTAAAGTTGAAACACACATATATTGGATCTACTTGCATTTGTGTATTGTTTCACAGCAATCTCAAGCTTAGGATCTCAAGAGAGGTTCCTAAGAAGATTTTAGCTGTTTAACCACCAATGTACTCTCAAATATGCCAATGAATTATATATATGTACTATCACATTAGAGTTATTGTATTTCTCTATAGAAGTCAGCTACAAGAACCAAATCAAAGCTCAAGTCAACCTCAAGTTTCAGGTTGATCGATCATGCTATTCTTGTTAATTAACCATGCTTGATCACTCAATGTTTGTGATATGATTGATCAATTGTAAGCTCCAGAAGATTCCTCTTTCTGATCAACCAAGTTTCAATTCTGATCGGTAAATCAGTAAAATATTTTGTGTTTGATCGACCAGTATATTTTAAATGTTTCCTTCTTTTAAATGTTATGATATGAAAGTCTTGTTTTATGATAGACCAATAATTGAATTTTGAATTTTGTAACGGTCAGAGTGGATCGACCAATATCTTGGCGTGATAGACTAATCCATGACTGATCAATCAAAGTGTTTTGCCTAATCGATCAATGTTTGAATTTCGAATTCAAAACTTGTTATTTTTAGCTCCTTGACGGTTACACTTGAAACACTATATTAGGAGCCACATACCTCTCATTTCAACATGTAACTCAACTCAAGTCCTCTACAGCTCTCTGAGCAACTCCTTTTTCTATCTTATTCTTTGAGTATTCTTCATTTTCCACAGAAGTGTTTCATAAATCCATTAGAAAGCTAGTCTTGATCTATAGCCAGTTCTCCAAGTTCTCTGTGTAGAGTAAAAGATTTATTCTGGGCTACTGAAAAAGTTGTATTTTTTCCATACGTAATTTGCAAGTAAATTAGAGATGTAATTGCTTTAATCTGTACAGCGATTATTATATTTGATATTATATGATATTAACATTGATATTATTGTTAAACTCTACAGTTCAAATAATTATTTATCGTATTACACTAACCCCTTTCTACATTTACTCCCGGAATTTCTCTTTGCAAGTAGCTAGAGGTGAAGTTCAAGCCTAAAGCTTTGCTACAGCTAAGCCCTGTTGTAGTAGTGATTTTGTTGTTCGATTCAAAGTTGTAACTTTGGTGTTTGAGCTAAAATTAGAAGCTTTCCAGCTTGTAACTGGTTGAGATATCTGCTTAAATATCCCAGATTATAGTGGAAAAGTTGGTTAGCTAGACTAACCAGAAATCCTAAGTCGATAATACTTGGATCATGGTTTTACCCATTTGGATTTCCATGTTAACATCATGTGTACTATGATTGCTATTTGGAAGCTTGTGATATTGTTTAGATACTGTTGCTTGGTATTAATCTGCGAAAATTTTAAACTACAATATTTCAATCACCCCTCTTTTGGAGTAAGATCAATCCACAATTCCTATCACTTACACCGTATTCAGTATATAAACAAAAGCAAGATGCATATCCAAAATCAAACAAATGAATTAGTATAATAATCTATTTAAGTATAAAGTATACCATTAATGATGACTGCAAGTTTAAAAAAGAACAAATATAAAAATTAGAAACTATAATTCCTACATGAATTAAAGGTAATCAATATATCAACCGGAGTTTTTTTGTATACATATCGATGGATAATACCTACAAATCATAAAATTGGTTAGTTATTTGTATCGGATTTCTTTTCAAATATGTTAATATAGGGAGTGGCTAGAAAATCTTAATAAATCAACTTTTAAAGCTTAAAGAATAAAAATTACCTTCCAAGATTCTTTCCTCGTAAAACAAGCAGGGAAGTCAACTAACATGGTCAATATAGATGATAGAGTATTGATATCGACGTGATACCAATGGTGTAACTCGAAATGATGGAAACTTTACCTTAATTACTTAAAATTTCATCAATATCAATAATACCAGATGGCATATCGTGGATACATCGCTTGATATTGGTCGATATCAAGGAAAAAGATATCAAGCTAATATTGGTATCCCTGACTTGCTTATATGGATATCTCGTCGATACATCGAAGATATATCGAGATATTTCAATCCACAAAGTATACAAAGGTGTACTCGGATTACATGAATTGTAATATTTTAATTAATTAATTTTATATTTGATTATTTTATACTATCCAAAATTAAAATTTTGGCATAGACAATATAATATATAATCTAGCCATCCATAAATCTCTAGTGAAGTAACCCACACAATCATAAAAATAAACTATATGCCAAATTTTTAACATAATACCCCCCATGTTTAATGTATTGATTTATTTTCGATAGGGAAGAGTATTTCAGACTTCCAATATTCGGATCCCAAAATAACCTATAGGAGTTGTATTTCATATGCCCCGCATATAAAATTGTATGCACCGCATAGACCCCAAATATGGTCGCATATGTAGTTTATGTGGTATGTATATATGCACTCAGACTACATAATGACCGCATATTGGATATATGATTTAGTAAGGTTACCAAATACGTATGTGTAACTGCATATAGCTTATATGAACCTTGTTTTGTTGAATGTGGTGTAGATATTCCATGGTAGGATGGTTAAGGGAGTAATTCTTGAATCAAGTTTTCCAAAGTCGATTCCCAACTCAAGCTCAAACAGCTTTCGCTCTTGCGATTTGCTTTGATGCTCACTTTTCACTAAATCATGACCTTACAAATTACAACCAAGGATTGAAAAAATGAAAAGCTGAATGACATGTTTTCCTTAGAACTGAGGTGAGGTGTAGCCTCATGGTGTTTTCCTCGGAACCGACAAGGTGTTTTCCTCGGAACCGAGGAGAGACGTAGCCTTGAGGCGGCCGAGACGTAAGCCTCAGTTTATAGAGAAAAATATGTAAAAAAACTAAAATTATATATATATATATGTCAATGTCTTTAATTGTTCGTTGCCCAACATATAATACTTAACACTATAAGATATGATGAAGTAATAGAGATAAGAATCCTAAAATACAAGATAGAACAACATCATATCCCTTTCTATACATTTTCATCAATCAAAGAGGAACTCATCGTCTACAACTGTTATGTAAAAATTAAACAATACATATCTACCTTTGAAAAATTGTTGTAATTAAAAGTATAACTAAATATACGTCAAAGAAGTTTATGTTATGTGTCTAACATATAATATATGACTACAAGAGAAACCACGAATCCTATCCACTTCGAGCAAATCTTTGAAATATTGTTGTAATTAAAAGTACGATTAAATATATGTCAAAGAAATATATGTTATGTGTCTAACATATAATATATGGCAGCATGAGAAATCGTGAACCATATCTGTTGGAAGAATAATCGTAGTTGTTTATTCCAGAGAGCCCTAGGGTCTCTTATATAGAGAAAACCCATGGGTAAATTACATAAGATGGAACATAGAATAATAAAAAGTACGAATGGTATACAGACTACATAATTCTTTCGACACTCCTCCTCAAGATGGAGCATAGATATCGATCATGCTCAGCTTGGAAGTATACTTCTGGAATGGTCCTCTGAGTAATGGTTTGGTGAAGATGTCGGCAGTCTGTTCCGCAGAGCTAACATGTGAAGTAGAAATCAGTCCCTTCTGGATCATGTCTCTGGTGTAGTGACAGTCTACTTCAATATGCTTGGTTCTCTCGTGAAAGGCAGTATTATTAGTAATGAATAATGCGGCTTGATTTTCACACTGTAGCTGCATGGGTAAAAGTACATCTACATACAAATTTGTTGATACAGCTCGGGCCCACATCATTTCCGTACTAGCTTGTGTCATAGTCATGTATTCGGTTTCTGCACTGGATCTCTAGCCACAACTATTTGTTTCTTGCTTTTCCAAGAAACTAGCGAGCTACCCACAAACACCGCAAATCCTGAGGTAGACTTTCGATCCTTAGGGCATCTTGCATAGTCAGCATCTGCACATGCAGAAACAGATAAACTTGTCTCCTTTCTGAACAGCAAACCTATGCCTGGAGATGATTTCAGGTACCTGAGTATCATATATATAGCATCCATATGTACCTGTCTCGACTGTTCCACAAACCGGCTTACTCGACTGACTGCAAGTGCAATATCAAGTCGGGTTATAGTGATGTAAAGGAGCTTCCCCACCATTTCTCTGTACCTTCTCTTGTTCACTTCTTCTGTATCATCATCATATAATTTCATATTAGGGTCCATTGGAGTAGTAGATGGTCTGCATCCAACCAAGCTCATCTCAACAAGCATATCTGTAATATATTTCCTTTGGGTCATTACTAGACCCCGTGCATTCCTGGCGAACTCCAACCCCAGAAAGTATCGTAATGTGCCAAGGTCCTTTGTAACAAATTAACGGCCCAGCACTGCTTTGATCATCTCTATCCCCTGAGCATCATGTCCTGTAACCAAAATGTCATCAACATACACCATGATGACAACTTTACCTCGGGTAGTCCTCTGGATGAACAATGAGTGATCTGCATTGGATCTCTTGAATCCATTTTCTTCAATCAGATTGGAAAGCTTCGCAAACTGCAGAGACTTATATATGTCACGTTTTATTGTTTCGTATTTTCTATTTATATATTGTAAGACTCTGTAATTTACCCACTGGTTTTCTCCCTATATAAGAGACCCGAGGGCTCTATGGAATAACACATCAGAGTATTACTCTAACATGGTATCAGAGCCCTAACCCTAACCTAGGGTTTCCTCCACCCGCCCCCCCCCTCTGCTTCCGTCGCCGGCCTCTCCAGGCCTTCCGCCGCCGCCGCCAGCCCAGCCGGCACCTCCAGCCGCTCCAGCCGGTTCCGCCAGCCCTCCAGCAGGGCTCTCGCCAACCCAGCCGGGCCCCCAGCCCTCCGCCGGTCCCCTCCCAGCCGTCCCCGGCACCGCCAGCAGTGCCCAGCCCTCCGTCGGGCCCCTCCCAACCGTCCCCGGCACCGCCAGCAGTGCCCAGCCCCGTCGTCGGGTTCCCCTAGCCGCCGGTTATCTCTCCCGCCGAGGCTTCTACAGCCTCTAATCGTCACCAGGGTACCTCTCCTTCGGTCGGTTCCGGATAGAGGATGGGTTCAAGTGCATAACGTCTACATATGCACTTGAATCCTCACAGGTCGTGGTAGACACCAGTTTCTTGGTCTATCATCCCTAGTTGTTCTTCTCCGGCAGTATGTCAGATCAAAAGGTCGATATGACCGCCATCAGTGCCTTCAAAGGTTCGGCACCTATCGTCAAAATGGACGGGACGAACTACGAACTGTGGGCTATGCAGTTCCTCAGTCTCATGAAGTCGTGTGGTAAGAAGCATATTCTTACCGAAGATGAACCGCCGGAGAAGACGGGAATATATGCCTCAAGGGAGGCTGATGACGCGTACGCCAAAGTTTGGCTGTCAGGTACGCTCACGACGGAGATAGCAAATGATGTCCTCCATCAGCCCACCGCCAAGGCGATGTGGGATATTCTGGCCACGATGTACTCTCAGGTACGGAACGAGATCAAGATGCTGCAGTTGCAGCATGATATCTTTACCACGAAGCAAAATGGGAGGCCCCTTCATTCTCTGTACACGTCTCTTCGTGGAATGTTCGAGAAACTTTATAGCACAATTCCACTCACAGCCACGCCGGAACAGCAGAAGACGTTCCGCAACGCCACTATGGTTGGCGTCTTACTTGCTGCCCTCGATCCTGAATGTGAGGCAGCACGCTCTCAGATCCTTGTCGATGCCACTATTCCACCGATGGAAGAAGTCTACAGACGGCTCAGTCGTGTACCAGTTCCATCGAATACAACAACTACACCTCCCTCGGCAATGGCTGTCTCCAGAGGATGAGGTAGTTCCTCCTCATTTCGTGGCAGAGGAAGTGGTGGACGTGGCCGTGGAGGTCGCATACGCTCTACGTGCTCATTCTGTCGTCGTACTGGTCATTCGGAGGATACATGCTATTCCAAGCATGGCTTCCCTCCTTCTGCACGTGTCGCTGATCATGTTCAGGGTCCACCAGCATCTACTCCCGATCACAGGTTCGAGGAGCTAGTGGCACGGCTTCGTGATATCATGCCACAGTCATCATCAGAGGGTGCTGATGCGTCTGATGTTGCGGCCTCGGCATCAGCTAGTACATCTGCCTCAGCCAGTGCCTCAGGTAGTCCTTTTCTTTTTAGGATATTATCCACCAAACATTATGTCCATATACCTCTCAATAAAATGGGATAGCAAAACAGAAACTTCAACATCTTCTTAACATTACTCGGTCCATTCTCACTCAAATGAAGGTCTTTAAAATCTATTGGGGAGATGTTGTACTTATTGATGTCCATCTAATCAATAGGGTCCCATCTGTCTCTTAAGTGATCCACTCTTTTTGTGTTACTATATCCCAATGACATCATCATTTCCCCTACCTTTGAGAATTTTTGGTTGTATAGCTTTCGTCCACAATTTTCACATTGCTGGCAAAATGTCCTCGTGCAATCAAATGTGTCTTTCTTGGTTATTCTCGCACCCAGAAGGGTTACAGGTGTTATAACCCTATTGGGCATTGATACTATATTTTTGTCGATGTGACCTTTGAACGAACTAGTTTCTTTACATAGTCTGTCACGGATATACCTTTGGATCGTCCTCATCTATCAATTGTGTATAAGCGCAAGCATACATCTATACTTGCTCATGTTCCTTTACATGTTCCTTTGTTGCAGAATAATATGTCATCTTCGAGTACCCTCACCACTATTATCCCGGATGATCCTCAGAAGCTTCCCATCACTCTCCACAGAAAGAGATAAGTACTTTTCACCCTATGTCTCATTTCACTTCTACTACTAGCTTATCATGTTCTGACAGGAGATATGCATATGCTCTCATGATTATTTCTGTTCCCAGCAACCATCACACGATCACAGTGCATTGCAGGATCATGGCTGGCAACAAGTAATGAATGAGGACATGGATGCTCTCACATCTAGGGAAACATGGGACCACGTATAGTGTCCTAAGGTGATTAGACTTGTGGGTTGCATATGGGTCTGCATGACCAAACAGTCACCAGATGGATCCATTGACAGACTAAAAGCACATATTGTGGCTAAAGTTTTTACACAGACATATGGGGTTGACTACTTCGAGACCTTCTCCCCAATTTCACGAATGGGCTCTATACGGACTATTCTTTCAGTGGCTATAAACAAGGGTTGGCCTATCTTTCAACTCGATGTAAAGAATGTTTTCCTGCATGCTGATATTGAGGAGGAGGTCTAAATGATGGAGCCTCCCGACTATGAAGTCAATGGTGAGTGTGTGTGTGTGTGTCGACTTCGCAAGGCAATCTGTGGCCTAAAGCAGAGTCTGAGGACATGGTTTGACAGACTCACTACTGAGATCAGCATTCTTGGCTTCCAGAAAACAACATCTGGATACTCTATCTTTGTCAGAAGACGGCCCACTGGTATTGTCATACTTGTTGTTTATGTTGATGATATGGTTGAGAAACCAAAGCTTTCATTTAGAAGGTCTTCATCATGAAGGATCATGGTCAATTTCGCTACTTCCTTGGCATAGAAGTGATACGCACTACAGAGGGACTTCATCTCTCACAGAGGAAGTATTGCTTGGACATCCTGACCGAGGTTGGATTACTTGGATGTAAGCCCTATGGTATTCATGCAGACTCAAGGAAGCACTCCGCTTCAATTGATCCTATTTTTGAGGATACTACACGGTACAGAAGCATGTTGGACAAACTTCTTTACATTACTGTCACTAGACCGGATATATCATATACTGTGAGCAGAGTCAGCCATTGTTGACAGGATGTTCTTCAGATCATGCGCTACTTGAAGGAGGCACTAGGATGAGGCATCTTCTCTAGGTTAAATGGTCACACTGATGTTGCTACATATGCCGATGCAGAGTATGCGAGTTCATCTGAGGATCGACACTCGAAAGCAAATTGTTGTCTCCAGATCCAGTCCAAAGACAGATTACATGGCGATGGCTCAGGCTACCTATGAGATTACTTGTTTGCTCTCATTTCTACAAGAACTTGGTATTGTTGTCACTACTCACTCATGTTCCTCTATATTGTGACAACAAAGCTGCTACATACATTACTATGAACCATGTGTTCCATGAGCGAACCAAACACATAGAAATTGATCGTCACTTTATTCGTGATGTCATACGAAGGAACATTACTGCCCCACACATCACGACAACTCTTCAGCTTGCAAACGTATTCACGAAAGCCCTACCAAAGAAACGTCTCTCGTGGATAACTTCCAAGTTGGGCATGATCGATAGATATGCTCCAACTTGAGGGGGTGTCAAAGATGTATTTATGTTTCATCTTATTTATTTGTAACCCCTCGAGGGTATTTATGTAGTTTCCTGTTTATGAATGCTCTAGGGTTTCATCCTATATACGGACCTCTAGACTTCTTGAATAATCCAGTTTTCATTGTGTTTTCTCATCTTATCCACGATACTTAAAAATCAAGAAGATATCTTTGAATTAGCATACCATTTGCTCTATTATCGGTCCCTCGTCAAGATCTTCAGTAACAAAATGGCTTGTTGCCCCGATCAATTTCACACCGGCATCAAAGGCCTGTGTGAAAAGACAGCATATCAACAAGGATGATAGAGTGAAGGAACAACAGCTCCAAAAGGGAGCAATAGAGCTCAACGAATCTCATGTGATAACCTGTTTGGCAGGATTGCCTCCTTTAAATGATGGAAGAAGACCGTGATGTATATTTATGATATCTTTCCCGTAGCTCTTCAAAAACATACTAGATAGTATCTGCTAACAACACAGAACTGTATTTGTCACGTGGAATAGACAAACTTTTGGCACAAAATAGCCTACAGTTTCTTGATCTCATCAGGGAAAAAACTGTAACAATTAACAAAAAGATTAAAGCAATCGAACCATTTCCAAGCGTCAAAAATATAAATTATTTCAACTCAAAGAATAAGACAATCTACTTCTTAAAGAACATGGTATGAATACTGTACACCACATTTGAATTTAAGTCTATTACAGTAGTATAAAATATATTTTTTTCAACAGTGCAATGGAATGAGTAAGTTGTAAAGCCAAAATTATAATGTGGAAACAAATCCCCTGCTGAAGTGGACTTTCAAATATCTATAAGCCATATGTAATGAACCCCTTTGCTGCAATGCAAGGCAACATCTTTCGGGTCCTATGAATTGAAAGAGCTTGGCATACAAATAACAGTTCAAAATTATGACGACTTTTGGTGTGGTCTTACTTTTTAGTAGTGCGTCTAAAACTCAACTATCATGATGGATACTTAGAACTGCTGCCTGTGGTTGATTACTTCTGGGTTATTTATTCTTCAACCATAAGAAATCAATAGTTACATTTAATATATGATTTCTAAGCATCCCCAAGTACCATTAAACAAGTAATAAATTTGGTATTCCTAGAGACGGCAAGTTCTAAAATATGCCAACCAATTACATCTAAAAAAGGTTTGGCACAGAAAATGGTGAAGAGATATAGAATACCTGCATGTATCTAGCAAGTACCAAAAAATCAGTATCTTTAACCAAACTCAGTATCTCTTCTTCTTTTTTATTTCCTGCTTTCATTGGCAAGTAATGATATGGAATTTCATGTCTTTCAAGAAAGCGCCTAACATGTGTATCTGGAGATCTTGCGTGATTGCTATAAAGATTTTATATCTGGAGCATTTGCATTAGTGCTCATAAGTTATAAATCTAAATCACAAAATGTTCGAACATTTACCTTATTACACAAGTGATATCCAGGGGAAGTCGTCCTTCTTGCCACCGATGTAGTAAATCAATCAAGCAGTGGTCCTATAAAGGTATTCCAACTTTCTTTCATTGTTAGACTTTCATAGTACTGTTAAAACTTCACATAGAAATTATAGAATGAAATCTTAAATGCTTGAAAGATTGCATCCCATCTAGTTCAAGCAAGTGTTTCTCCTAAGACGGCAGCGAAGAAAAAAGCTAGACAATCACACAATCAACAAAAACTGCTAACATCAAAAAGACTGAACCTGTTTAGAGGAGAGAACAGCAATCTTGAATTTTCGGTCTAAATCCGGAACTCTAACTGTAGAAATATCAGCATTGAAGAATTTCGATATGGTCAAAAAATCATCTTCCATTGCTCCGCGTGGCCAACGATGGGGATCAAAACAGAACTCGCTGCCAAAGTACATTGTGGCCTACAATTAGAATGATAACCGACAAATTGTAGCGATGAGAAAAAATAAAAAGCACAGTACTTTAAGGCTGATAACCAACAACAACAACAACAAAGCCTTTTCCCACAATTAAGTAGGGTCGGCTACATGGATTCTTCGCCTCCATTTAGATCTATCTCGGGCCAATCCCGGGCTTATATCCACAAAACTAAGATCCCTTCGTATGGTCTCTTTCCAACACTTCTTGGGCCGTCCTCGCCCTCTCTTAGCCGGCTCAACATCCCAACAATCGCATCTCCTAACTGGTGCATCAGTTGATCTTCTTGCATTGCTCCGCGTGGCCAACGATGGGGATCAAAACAGAACTCGCTGCCAAAGTACATTGTGGCCTACAATTAGAATGATAACCAACAAATTGTAGCGATGAGAAAAAATAAAAAGCACAGTACTTTAAGGCTGATAACCAACAACAACAACAACAACAAAGCTTTTTCCCACAATTAAGTAGGGTCGGCTACATGGATTCTTCGCCTCCATTCAGATCTATCTCGGGCCAATCCCGGGCTTATATCCACAAAACTAAGATCCCTTCGTATGGTCTCTTTCCAACACTTCTTGGGCCGTCCTCGCCCTCTCTTAGCCGGCTCAACATTCCAACAATCGCATCTCCTAACTGATGCATCAGTTGATCTTCTTTGCAAATGCCCAAACCATCTTAAGCAGTTTTCTCGCATCTTATCCTCGATCGAAGCTACGCCAACTTTCTTTCTGATTGCAACATTTCGAATCCGATCCTTACGTGTGTGTGTCCACACATCCACCTCAGCATTTTCATTTCTGCTACATTCATTCTTTGCACATGTCTATGGTTCACAGGCCAACATTCAGATCCATAAAGCATAGCAGGTCTTACGGCTGCTTTGTAAAACTTTCCTTTAATCTTTAAAGGAATTTTCTTATCACAGAAAACAGCAGAGGCTCCTCTCCACTTTAGCCAGCCTGCATTTATTCTATTAGTAACATCTCCATCAATATCCCCATCATGTTGCAGAATAGATCCCAGATATCTAAAGGAATCTCTCTTCTGAATGTTATCGTCACCAATCTTCACATTGATTCCTTCACCATTGCTTCCATCAAAGGTGCACTCCATATATTCCGTCTTAGCCCTACTTATACGAAATCCTTTAGTCTCCAACTCATGTCTCCGGACCTCAAGCTTCTCGTTTACTCCATCTCTAGTATCGTCAATTAACACAATATCATCAGCAAATAACATACACCAAGGTAACTCATCCTGAATGTGACAGGTCAACTCGTTCATAATCAAAGTAAAAAGAAATGGACTCAAAGCAGAACCTTGATATAAACCAATGTTGATGTCAAAATATCCAGTCTTCCCAGACGGGGTCCTTACACAAGATAAAGACCTATCATACATGTCCTTTATGAGGTTAATGTATAGGACAGGTATTTGTCTCTTCTCCAACACTCTCCACAATATCTCTCGTGGGACATAATCATATGCCTTCTCCAAATCAATAAAGATCATGTGGAGGTTCTTCCTTTTAGCTCTATAAATCTCCATTGTTCTCCTCAGCAAATGGATGGCTTCAATTGTTGAGTGACCTAGCATGAATCCGAATTGGTTTTCTTTTACATTGGAAATTTGCCTCAACCTTCTTTCGATCACACGTTCCCAAATTTTCATAGTGTGACAAATCAGCTTGATACCTCTATAATTTGAACAATTTTGAATGTCTCCTTTATTCTTATAAAGAGGCACCACGATACTCCTCCTCCAATCTTCAGGCATTTTCTTTCTTCACCAAATAACATTGAATAGATTTGTAAGCCAAGTCAAACCACGCTCACCTAAAACTCTCCATACTTCTACAGGGATGTCATCCGGTCCTACGTTTCCAGGTCTCATAACCTTCAAAGCCTCCTCTACTTCCTTTCTTTGTATCCGTCTATAACATGCACGATTCAAGTAACTTTCACTACAAGCTAGATCACCCAAAGTGATATCTCTATTTCCTTCCTCAATGAAAAGTTTATAGAAGTACTGCTCCCATCTAGTCTTTATATCCTTCTGAGTAACAAGCACATGACCTTCCTCGTCCTTAATGCATCTCACTTGAGAAAGGTCTTTGGTTTTTCTTTCTCTTGCTTTAGCCAACCTGAATATATCCTTCTGTCCCTCCTTAGAGTCGAGATTTTTATACAAAACTTCATAAGCTTTTGACTTAGATTCGCTTACGGCCTTCTTTGCTTCCTTCTTCGCTATTTTGTAGTTTGTAGCAGTTTCCTCTGTTCTATCCTTAGACATAGCTTTAAAGCAAGTTCTTTTTATTTTTACCTTCTCTTGCACACCTTCACTCCACCACCAAGCCTTCTTTTGACATGGAACTCCTCCCTTTGACTCGCCTAGCATCTCTTTGGCTACCTTTCGGATACAAGATGCTACAGCCTCCCACATCTCGTTTGCACTACCGCTACAATCCCAACATAAGTCTTCTAAAGCCTTCTCCCTGAAGCTCACTTACTTCAGTGGAAGATTCCACCATCTAGTTCTAGTTATCTTAGAAACCCTCCTTTTCTTTACCAACCCTTTCATTTGTACATCCAAGACTAACAAACGATGTTGGGTTGTCAAACTCTCTCCTGTGAATCTGTGATTACTTTGCAGTCTTTACAACACAGCCTATCTCTTCTCCTCAACGTAAAGTAATATATCTGTGTTCTAGTTGGCCCACTCTTATAAGTAATTAAATGTTCCTCCCTCTTCTTGAAGAGAGTGTTTGCTATGAAAAGATCATATGCCATTGCAAAATCCAAGATGGCTTTTCCCTCTTCATTTCTATCCCCAAAACCATGTCCTCCATGAACACTAGCATGCCCTGAAACATCTTTTCCCACATGTCCATTAAGATCTCCACCGAGGCAAATCATCTCTCTTTGTGGGATTCCTTGTAGACTCTTATCCAAATCCTCTCAAAATGCGTGTTTAGTCCTTTCATCTAAACCAATTTGCGGTGCATAAACTGAGATGATATTCAGAATTTCTTCTTCAAGCACTAATTTTAGCAAAATAATTCGATCCCCGAATCTTTTCACCTCAACCACACAATCCTTCAAATCCTTATGAACAACCACTCCAACACCATTTCTACCCTTATCTTTACCTGAATACCAAAGTTTAAAGCTTGTCTTCTCAATCTCCCTTGCTTTCTCTCCAACCCATTTAGTCTCTTGAAGGCATAGTATTTTAAAAAATTGTCTGATAGGTTTGGGCATTAGAACATAATAGTCTAGCATAAGAGGAAATATCATGGTCTTTTACATGACACTTCCCCAAAATAAATGATTGTAAATTTCCATCATCATTAAAACAAATTTGAAGGAATCCAGTCCCAAGAAATAATAAATACAATTGTTTAGATTTAAATCGGGTCAATCTGAACTTTTAAACCAAGATTGAATCCGCTAACTCTCCAAACTATCCTACTATATATACTCATACCAAAAAAAGCATTATGCACAAGATTTAAAAAAGCGCGAGGCGGTCCGAGGTGTTCTCCCAAAATGTAAGGCGAGGCGTAAGCCTGGCGTAAGCTCAATTTTTTTGGAAAGAAAAATAAAACTAATATAAATTATACTGGAATAAACCACAACACAAACTATTGCAACATATTGTCCAAATGTGCAATACAAAGTGCAAACTACAACTATAATTATACAACGTTCAAATACGATTGTGAAATTATAAAAGAAAACATAAAGTAGGAAACAAGTTCAACATAAGCATAAATCTAATACAGCATATTGTCATCACATTCATGTGATCTATCAAAAAATCACTAATCATCACTTTGGCGTTTCTTCCTCATATCTACAGTTACAAAATAGCATACTTACATACACATATCCCTTAAAATATTAGATGATTTGAAGTAGGACAAAAACTTTGATGGATATTTCATAATTCTCAAACTTAAAGCAGGGGTACAAGTACAACTAAATTACCGAGACTAGTTTTTTCTAAGTACATTTTTCAATTTTATAGGTCAACTTCATGGCGCATCTTAAAGAAGCTCGAGGCAAAAGATAATTCCCTAAATCAAATCCTAGTATAAGTCAGTCTAACTTCCCTAAGCATTCTAACTAAATTATTGAGACAAGATTATAGTAATTATTCAAAAAAATGCCTAAAATGGAAAACCTAAAAAAATAAAAACCAAAAACATGGACTGAGTGTGATGAGATGTATGTGGGAGGTGGCGGCACCTCTCAAGTGTGGAGGTGGTGGTTCTGAGAGGTGGATGGCAATAGGCGATGTCGTTGAGTGGTAGACGGCAACAGACAACGGTGTTGGGCGGCCGAATGACAACAGTGGTAGCGAGCAACGATGGCACAGGGTGATGGTTTCTTTCTCGAACAGAAAGAAACCTCTGTTTTCTTTGTTTTTAGGGTATGAGAGGGGTCACGTACTTTATGCATGACCAAAAGTAAAAAAAAACATATGGTGTGAGGCTTACGACTCCGCCTCGCCTCGAGCGCCTCACGTTCAATCGACGCGTATGCCCCAGCCAAAGGACCCAAGTCGTGTGCCTCAAGGCGATTTTGGCATGCCTCGCCTCAAGGCGCCAATTTTTAAAACCATGATCATGCATAGCAAGACATCCATGAAGTAGATTTCCTTTCTTTTTATTCGGAAAAAAGGATGGCTATTCGGCATGGAATTCCATCCAAAATTTATTAAAACCTTAAAAGTAAGCATAAATAAAAATCCTCGGTTTATCATTCTTGAAACTGCACCCACATCTAGTAGGACCTCTTGAAGACCACCGAGTTTCACTTGCTCCACAGTCCACAAGATCGCCATCAACCAGTTTCTTTCTAGATGCCTTCTACACACCCTATCCACCATGATTATCACTACTATGAAGTCCGTTCAAATTGTCTCTGCTCTGCTCGCAACAATCAGCAGGATCTCCACATCATCGTAGACCTTCACCACTTGTGGTTACAAGAAGAAAAGATATCGGCATCCATCACAGCCTCATGACCACCATGTAAACCAGTAAAGTCATCATTAGTCGGACATGGAAATTTATGTAAACAATGCTTTGGCCTTCCAAATCAATCAACAGTCCAAAGCGAAGCGTGATCCAATAACCAGCAGCCATAGTTGTAAAGGTCGGACAATTAGCACGACTAACCAAGTAAGTGGGGTGGCCGACTGGCTATTGACTACTCACTCCAATAGTCGATATGCCGACTAGTCGACCCGCCAACTAAACCAACTAGTTGGTTGATTTATCCATGGATAGACGTCGCTATTTTTAAAAGCAAACATAACCTAAGATGATTAATGTTTAATTGAATTAAATTATTTCTTTTATTTCATTATGATACTATTAAAAATTATACAAATCTATGTAAATATATAAAGGTACAAATCTATGTAAATATATAAAGATATATGTATTAAAATGATTTATATGTTAAAAAATTTAAAAATTTAAAATCGACTATAACCCAACTAAATTCAATTAGTCGCCGAACAGTCGATTAATTCTTAGTCAGTGACATGACCAACTTAATATCGACTATCGACTTTTGCAACCTCGCTTGAAGCTTGTACTTAGCTCCTCCTAGGCTAAAGAGACAACAAACTTGTCATAACATGCCTACATCTATGCATCATGCTTAAGGCTCTCCACCATGATCATATGCAACGACATCATCATCGATGCAAAGTCGGCAATCCTCCCGTTCAAGATTCGTGTTGTGAATCTAGAACGTCTCATTATGTCCCAATATATGGCCACCACCACAACATCCCTTTGGCAAATGCACACAGTCTTGGAATAACACGTGCCAACACCCCCTTTCCCAACCAAAACGAAAGTGCTTGCCATCCTCCAGTCTCCTCTATATTAGAAGCAACATAGTCAACATTTAGGTGCATTGGATTGTAAAGAATATCGAGGTGATCCTTGCCAATATGACTATGTCTCCTAGATCAAGGCACCTATTGTAGTAGGCTTTTAACATACTAGCGTGGCCCCTTAATCCAAGAGCTTCATAGCCCACTTGATCAATTGTGCCTCCCTCTCCACCGTCCTTCTTGGTTCTACATACTTCATCCAACTTCATTTGGTAAATGTTGTTTCCTTCCGTTGTCCTTGTACCCATTCACGGGAATTTCCTTCTAACCATATTGATATGTTTTTCCACCTTCGTTGACAATATCTTTACAGAACATGCAGAATAAGAGGATAGCCTTCAAAATAGACCTCAACACAACAAAGCAGCCTACTACAAACATCGGCTTTGTGTTGAAGCCCCTAGGCTTTGACCCCAATCTTTCCACCACCAGCCATAGGTCCACTCACCTACAAGATAGGCTTACTAAGTCATAGATAGTTAACCTTGCCAATGTTCAAAGCCCTTCTAAAAGACTCAATCTCATGATCTTCCATGGCGAGCACCAAAAAAGTAGAATTCTACAGGAATGACAGGAGATATTTTTTAATAGGTGCGGTAGGAGAGTCTAAGGGATATTGTTACAAAAAAGAGTCATCATAATGAGAAAGGACTAAAGTACACCAAAGGTGATGGAACAACAAAATAGCTTTTAATGTTTGCCTTCAAAATGGAGCTTATATATTAATTGCGTTCATCCTGTTATAAAACTTCTTAAATTTTGTGTGGGAAAGAGGTGTGGTGAATACATCAACAATCCGTGTTAGTTCTTTGTTTACCCTCTCTTATGATCTATGGTTAATTGGAAAGATAACACGCATATATCGTAGTCGTTCACTTGTCTAGTTGTTTACAAGACTGCAGGACATTCCAGCAATACAAATTACATATTGTAAAGATCTCAAGCACAAAGTTACTGTATTTCTTGTTGAATCAAAATTATGTTTTTGTACGGGTTGGGGAGTATGCATCAGGGTGCATGTAAGTCTACATGCATAAGTGTCACAAGCATTCATTTTTTTCGAGTTTTTTGAAATGAATCCTTGGGGATTTATTTATAATATTAAGTGGATTATGTGTTTCAAATTTCGTGCAAAACAAATATTCCTAACATGTCTATCTGAAAGGGACGATTTCAGCAATTCTGATACCGTTAAAATTTGATTGTCTTGATGGATAAGTTAAAAACCTCGAAATAAGATGAAATCTGAATGATGTTATGGTGATATATTGTGTGATCTAAATCCCCAAATGATTTATTTCAAAAAAAACGAAAAAAGAAGTGAGCGTTTGTGGCACCAGTGCATGTAGACTTACATGCATCTTGGTGCATACTCTCCAACCTTTTTTTGTATATTGACTTGTATTTTATTTGGCAAGATGTAACATCCAGAGATATGATGTTAAACTTTCCAAATCAGAATAGATCAAATTTCCTAGATGATCGACAACTTACTTGACTTAATCAATCATACACATAATCGACTACTGCTTCAGTCATGTTCGACCATACATGATCGACCAGCTTTGTCCGCATGACATGTCATTTTGTTCCGCCAGGATATGATCGACAAGATCCATTTTGTGATCGATCACTTTTTGAATTCAAATTGTCAATGGCTTTTTATGATTGACCAACATGATCTATTAACTACATAATATCGATCAACTGTGTTACGTGATCGACCATATGCATTAAATTTTCTTGAGTTCTTGCTAAATTCCAATGGTCACATTTTCTTGAACCCGTGTATAAGGGACCCCATACTCGATGTTGAAAGGCACACCGGCTCTCATATGCTCTCTATAGCAAAGAAAAACATACAAAAACGAGCTTTTTCAAGCTTTCGCTCTCTCTGGTTATTTGTGTTCTTCGATCTTTCTAAGAGAAAAAATCAAAAAAATAGATTCGTCAGAAAAAGCTTTCAAGAAGCAACCTTCGGTTGCCTCTAGATCTTTGATAGTTTCTTATAGAAGTAAGAACATGTTTGGCATGCAATAAAATACAGTGATATTATTCTTGTCATATTTTATTCACATGTACTCACTGATATAGATATTATTGCATGTGCATACATTATAATATTCTCTACTAATATCTCTGCAAATATTATGAAAATATTGTGAATATATTCTTTCTATATTCGCTTCATAACACTCTTTGTAGGAACTTTTGGTGTTAGATCAAAAGCTTGCAAGTTGATCTTAGATCCTCGTAGTTTGCCCCATCCAAGGACGTCAAAGGACGGTCGGTATTTATCCACCCTCGACGTTGTCGCAGTGTCAGATCTGTGATGTTGACCTTGGTATCTAATCCGTAGTTGTAAGCTAGTAGCTTTGTAAACGGTTGACATATCTGTAAAAAATCCCGGGCTATAGTAAAGCATTTTGTTGGCTCGGCTACTCGAAAATAATTAATCATGAAGATTTAGGTTGTGATTTTCACCCGGTCAGGTTTCCATGGTACCATCATGTGTCGTGTGTTTGATTAGTTGGTTGTTTGTGTTGTGCTCAAAATTATTTCACAAAAAAATTAATTCAGCCATTAATTTTACTATTCACCCATCCTCTAGTAGCATATCGATCCTCAAAAACTCACATGTGGCATCAGAGCGAGTTCCGGTGCAGCGAATTAAACATCGTAAGCACACATGGCAGCATTAAAGAGCATCAACAACTCTTTCAAAAGCCAGTTTACTGCCAGGCTTTCGTTTGATGGTACCAACTACAACTGTGGGAGTGGTTCGAATGTAGATCTTCCTTGATTTTATCAACTACGAGGTATGGAATGTAGTGGAAACCAAGGCATTAGTCTCAAGCCTATTGCAGAAGCTCCTAACCGATGCCAACAAGAAGAAGGCCACCTATAACTCTAAAGCTATGAATGTCATCGTATATGCCATCACAAAAAAGAATTCAACAAAGTATCGGCATGCAAGACCGCTTATGAAATCTGGAACAAATTGTCTTACGTATGAAGACTCCAGTATGGTAAAGGAAACTCATATTAGTCTTCTTCAACAAAGGTATGAATTGTTTAAGATAGAGACGACGAGAGACTCCATCAAAGAAATGTATGCAAGATTCTCTGGGATAATCGATGGTCTTCTCAATCTAAGTATAGCGATCACAGAAACTGAGTAAGTAAACAAGATTCTCATAGTACATTGCTACAGTTATCAAGGAAGAAAACAATGACAATGCTCTACCAATGGACAAACTCATAGGTAAATTTGTATCATATGGAGTAGAAAAGCAACAAACATCAAAAGTTAAAGCCATAATCAAGAAAAAAGAAAGCATAGGTATGCAAGCTATAAAAGCTACCTTAGCATATGAAAGCTCTGATGATGATTCAATCATGCTCACAAGAAGATTTAAGAAGTTCATCAAATGAGATGATTGGAAGAAGTATATTGAGATGCAATGCTTCAATTGCAAGAGAAAAGGCCACTTCAAGCAAGACTATCCCTTACTCAAGAGAAGCTACAGCCAGGAATCTAAGCAACCAGAGTCGCATAAAGGAAAAGGGGTGGATAGAGAAAGAAGGAAAGGACCCCACAAACATCATCACAAGCATCTGAAGAGGAAAGCTCTACACTTGGGATATTCCTCCTCTTTTGACTCCTGTGACTCTTCTGGAAATGACTTGGACACTTCTGACAAAGAAGAATCCATGCTTGAACTAATGGCTATCAATGACCAGGTGACCTCTAATGAACCATTTAAGAAGAATTATAGGAAGCTATAACTACTTTGCATGATGTTGTTTTAAAATTGACAAGAAAATGAACTGCTAGAATCATTTGCACGCACCACTAAAAAAGTAAGAATTTAAGTAGGATCACTTAAGGAAAACATTCATGAGCTCATATAAACAACTAGGATCTAATTACCTAATAAAAACCAAGTGTGATAGTAGTTATGGACCCTCTATTGCTAGTAGCTTCCAAATTGTTAAACGTGTTAATTCTGCCAAACTTTTTCTTAGTCGGGTAAAAGCTGGTAAGGTAGGAAACAAGGAGAAATCCATGGAACCACTCTAACCCCCAAAAGATCTGAAAGAAATGAGTACTAAGAAATTCAGTCAATTGTTTCACAAAGCCAAAGAAAAAGATATCTTACAACTGGAGACACCGTGAATCACAGTAACTAACAAGGCATATTTCGCAGGATATCAAGCAAGAAAGGTGTGACAAATAGATCATGAAGATTGGATGTTCCAAGCATGTGACTGTAGACAAAGGCATATTCCGCAACATCAAAGCCAAAACTGGAGGAACGGTAACACTGGGGAACAACCACACAAGTATGATAATGGAGAACGTACGATTGGAAAACTCCCAAACTTCTACCGATCGTGTCAGTCTTATTGAAGGTCTGGAATACACCTTTTGAGTGTTTCGCAATTCTGTGATAAAAACTTTTAAGTTTTGTTTTCTAAATGTTGCTTTGAAGTTGTTAAAGAAGACATACAAAAAGTTTTGCTTAAAGGAGATAGGCATAAAAGTATATACACAATTAGGTTCGATGATTATATAATGATGGACTTCATGATGGCAACACAAGAAGAAGCCCTATTTGGCATAAAAGAATATGTTATATTCGCATAAAACTAATCAATAGGCTTAGCAAACTTCACCTAGTGAAAAACCTACATGAACTTTCCTACAAGGTGGACATGTGATCAGCATGTGATCAGCAATTTCTCGGAATGGATCTAACATACATCATCTCGGTACTCCCTGCATCATGGGCCTTGTACCAGTGTTCACGAAATTGCTCTAAGCAACCGCATATGCGTATGTAGACCCCTAAGCACGTCACATATGTGAATCCCATAATTAAATGCTTTTTACACATATGTGGACCGCATATGTTGGTTGTGTGGCCGCATATGCGAACCGTGTGCCCACTTCCTGGTTTTGAGTCTCTACCGGGTTGTCGGATCTGAGTCTTAAGATTTGATTACTTGTTTATGCCAAAGGACCACCTGATATCCCTAATCCTTGATACCCTGATCGGCCCTAGGGTTTCTACCTCTCTGATCTGCTCTCTCTCTCTCCCCGTCTAAAGCGACTGCCAGCTCCTCCACCTCCTCCCAATTGTGCCTCCACCATCACTCGGAAACCCTCCGCCTCCGTACGAGGGTCCTCCGCCTCTAGCTACTCCGTGCACATCCCCACAGTCTCCATCTCCTCCGTGTGAGGCTCCTCCACCTCCATCTCCTCTGTGCGAGACTCCTTGGCTTTCATCTCCTCCGTGTGAGGTTCCTCCGCCTCCCAGCTCCATCGTCACCGTACGAAGGTAACCCTAGATCCCCCTTTTCCTGTAATTTCCATTTTAACTTGATTTTCGCATATTTGTTTGATCTACATTTTTGTTTAAATTTGCATGTTATGGTTATTCATGTTCTTGTTCCTGTTATACTTGTACTTGTTCTGTTTAACGCGATTAACATCTATTGCATGATAAATCATGATTTCCAATTTTCTGCGTGTTTTATTAATGGTAAATATTCATGTCTAATCTGATAACAAAAAGTAGTAGAATAAACTAAGATAAAATCACGATTTCCAATTTTCCACGTGTTTTATTAATGGCAAATATTCCTGTTATACTTGGTAAATACTCCAAAGGATCCACAAGGAGCGACCTGTTGGCATTGTTGTAAAAATCCCCCGACTGGTCCGACTAGTAGGTCTGACTAGTCTAGTCGGTGGGGTGACCCACTGAGTACTGACTAATTCCGACTAAGGCCAACTAGTTGATCGATTTTTGCTTGAAGATACCATATATATTTTTATTTTTTAAAGCAAACTTATTCTAATATGCTTAATGTTTTATTTAAATCAATTTCTTCTTTTCTTTCATTATGATAATATAAAAAGCGTACAAATCTATGTAAATATATAAGAATACACATACAAAAATGATTTATATATTTAAAATAATTAAAAAAATCAAAGCCGATTAAAGTTCGACTAAATCCGATTAGTCATCCGACTGCCGACTAATCCTTAGTCAGTGACCCAACCGACCGTGTACCGACTATCGATTTTTGCAACCTTGCCTGTTGGTTATGGCATTCTCACGAGCCATATGGGAGCCTTTAAAGCTCGTGCATATGGACGGGTTCCCGTCCTGCTCAACAGAGCAGCTTCACTGGTGGAGGCATTGCACCAAGGACATGAAGCTCATGAGGTTGGTGAAGCAAAAGCTTGTGTTGATCACGTGTTTTTGCATATTTTTTTAGGGAAAAAGTTGTTGACATAAGAAAGAATTGAACCTTAAATTTATTGTGCGTATGATAAAAATCAAATGAGTGAAACTATCCTCTCTGTAAGAAATCCATTGTAAAGTTGTATTTTGAGAAAACTTATACATAGCATTAAACGTTCTTAAAAAAACTTATTTTGGATTGTGAATGCATATTTCGAACATGTATCCATAATCTGAGAATATAATTATTTAAACAAATATTTGCCTAAAACTCTTATTTCTATATGTGTATTAAACTTTTTTGTTAATGTTTTATAATTATGATTAAATGTTGGGCAACTATGGCCTCCAGACTACCATCTGACAGCAGTTCTGCTCCTACGCTTGGAACTAGAAGCGAGCCTCCTATTCAGAGGAGCGATGCATCGGAGTTTTTTGTTCCTCCTGGTTCAAATTATCCGAGATATAAGTATCCTTTTCTAGCAAATCCAAGTAACCCTAGCATGGTCACTTGTCGATTATGCCGAAAGGTTGTGACAGGAGGGATCAATCGCATGAAGCAATATTTGGTTCATATTAAAGGGAATATAGCATCTTGTCTCAAGGTGACTCCTGAGGTGAAGAAAGAAATTATGGACAACATGGAGGAAATTAAAGTGCAAGGGAATGAGAAGACTGTGAGGATGAAAGACATTCAAGGGCAAGTCTCCATCAAGATTAATCAACCCTTGGTTGATCGTTGATTAAGAGAGGGATGGGAAAAGATCCCAAACATCGAGCTCCTCATGTATCTCATATATTTTTACTGGTAATAGCAGTGCAGATATGACAGAGTGCCATGGACTCTGGTGTATCCCACCATCTATGTGGAGACAAGGCCTAGTTCATGTCTTACAAGACTATACCTCCCGGTAGATGGTCGTTATTGCTAAGGGGGTTCACTTACCCATCACTTGACAGGGAGAGATGCATTTGACGCGGTGTTGCAATAGTCGGCCGACTATCCCGAATAGTCGGTCCGACTATGCGGTGCGGGGGGTTCCCCGACTGAATAGACCCCCAGTCGGCCAATAGTCGGCCGGACCGAATAGTCGGCCGACTATTCGGCCGACTGGCCGACTATTAGGCCGACTGGAGTTTGACTTTTGATATGTTTATTTTTTTTATTTTCAATTTTCAATTTTTATGGGTTACATTTTACCACGGTATCGCCACAAATGTCAAATTCTATATATCTATTATATTGATTGGTACTTTTATCTTGGATTCATGTTAAATAATGACCATATATGTATAAAAATATAAGAATATATGTATTATAAATAATTTTTATATTAAAAAATACAAAACTGAATAATTCCGAATAGTCGCCCGAATACCGATTATTCTCTATTCAGTGACCCCTCCGACTGAATACCGAATACCGTCTTCTGCAACACTGATTTGACGCCATCCATGCGCTTGCAGAATGTTTTATATTCCCCTGATTTCATATGAACATACTTTCTATTAGTCAGATTACTAAGGTCTACATCGTCATGTTATTTTTTTACCCTTCTTTTCTTGTGTTTCAGGGCATACTCATGGGTAGAGTGTGACTGGATGTGGCCGTGAGCAGCGACGGCTCTATAGACTGGTCCAACCTCCTCATGATAGTGTATGTACTATTACTATTGGACCAGTCTCACCGTACCTATGGCACCTTCGTTTTGGTCACCATCCTATGCAGAAGTTGTGTAATGTCCTCCCACAGATCTCCACGTGATATTCCTTCCAGTGTGAGGCTCGCAAGCTTGGGAAGCATCACCGTTCCTCATTTCCATCTCGCCAGAGTCGGAGCAGTTCTCAGTTGTTTGAGCTTCTTCATTTAGATATATAGGATCCGACTCGTGTCCTTGATCACCAAGGACGTCGTTTTTATCTAGTTGTTGTAGATGACTTTTCTAGACTTTCTTGGGTTTTCCTGTTGAAGAATAAGTTTGAGGATGGGTATGTCATTAAGTCATTAAAGAGAAAGAATATTTTTCTGTTACTGTCAAGTATTTGCGTTCCGATAATGTCTTGGAGTTTTGCACCTTACAGCTATCCAAGTTTCCCAGGTCTCTTGGCATTGTACATCAAACCTCGTGTGCCTATACATCTCAGCAGAACAATATTGTCGAGCACAAACTCCGTCATTTACTCGATGTGAATGGAACCATGTTGATTTAGAGTTGTGCTCCTCACGTTTATTGGGGTGAGCGGTTCTTACTGCATGCTACTTAGTGAACCGTATGCCTTCCTCTGTTTTGGGAGAGAAGGTCCCTTTCTCGATTGCATTTCCCAAGGATTTGTTCTCTCTTACACCCCGTGTTTTAAGGATATGTGACCTTTGTTCATAATCTTTCGCATGTCAAGTGTGTTTTTGTTGGCTACTCTCATACCCAAAAAGGGTACTGTTGCTTTGATCCATTTCGACGGAAATACTTCGTCAGTGCTGACATTACATTCTTTGAGTATGTCATGTACTTTTCTCCTACAGGTGACAGACTGGCCCCTTCTGACTCTGATGAGGAGTTTATATGCATCCACCTCCTACAGCTCTACCTCCTCATGTACATGCTCTACCACATCATGCACATGCTCTATCACTTCCTTCCCATCACCGTCGTTGTCATCTCCACCCTCGTCTCCAGTACCTACACCTGCTCCTACACATGCTCCTATGGCTACCCCTGGACCGCCACCTACCTTGACTCAATTTTTGCCACATGTGTTTACTCGCAGGTCTCGCTCTATTCCCCCTACTCATAGGTCTTGTCCATCATCCAGCACGCCTCAAGTATGTAATGAGCACATTGTTTCTACTGATGACACTATTGAGTTGTATGTGTAGCAAAATTCCTTATAAGATGAGCATATACCCTCTCAAGAGGGAAACTTACAGGTTCAGGAGTTGATAGATGATCTCGATGTGTCGATTGCTCTGCGAAAGCAGAGACGTACTTGTGTTGAATATCTTCTAGTAGCATACATTTCTTTGAGCAGACTTTCATAGGATTTCAAGAGATTTACCTTGGCGTTGTCAATCATGTAAATACCATGGACATATAGGAGGCTATTCGGGAGCAAGGTTACAGAAGTCAGCAGTCGGTACTCGATCGGCCAGGTCACTGACTAAGGATTAGTCGACAGTCGAGCGGCTAATCGGATTTAGTCGGGCATCAGTCGGTTTCGAAATTTTTATTATTTTAAATATATAAATTATTTTTTACACACACTCTCATAAATTTGCATAGATTTAGCTATTTTCAATTTCATAAGAGTTAAAAAAAGCAGTTGTACCCACTTAAATGGTCTGGTGACAGTGCAGTGTGCCCTACCACCCAAATGACCATCGAATTTTTCATCATGGATTTGAGCAAGAATCCATGTAGTTGACCCTATTTATAGTGGGAGAAGGCTTTGCCATTTTTTAAAAAAGAAGCAATTGAAGGTGTTGGAGTATTTGGTTGTGCGCCCATGAATTGTAGATGGGTAAATGGATACCTCTAGGATCCATTTATCCCGTTCATATATTTAGTCTCACATCTACCAGTGGTGGGACTTGGAGGCTCTGTGGAGGCTATATAAGGAGCCCCAGACCTCCTGTATCCATTGAGAAAAATGAATGTAATATCCGTCCCTTTGAGGGTTTCTCCCATGGTTTCATCATGCTCCTTAGGGAGTAGGGTTCCACGTAAAATTCGTGCGTTCTTTTATGATTATTCTTTCTTTATTCATGCTTTGTTTATCATTATCGCTTCCGTATTCTTTATTTTCTACTCGGTATCAGAGCGAGCCGTTTTTGGTTGATTACGAAATTAATTCTTAAAGATTTTATTATTCATGATCGTTCCAAGTTCTAGTTTTATTGTTCACTTTTGATTATGATATCAAGATCATAAGGAGAATCCTGCAGTTTGATTTCAAGGGTTTCTTTTTTGAAACCCTAACATGACGTTCATCCTCCAAGTTCGGTGGTGCGGCACCACTCTTCCTGGTTGCACGAGACCTGGTGCCTCACGCCACCTCCATGTCTTCAGGCACAGCCCTCTGTGCCATATGTTCAAGACGGTGCAGACCTTGCGTGATTCCCAAGGGGCTGAAGGTAAAACTCGCGGCCTACCTCCTCGCAAGTTGTTTTCTCTTGACGGGCTTCATCGCAGATCTCTTCTTGCGCAAGGTAGGAGCTCCTGCATACCCTAGCCACAGGTCTTCTTCGATCAGGAGGCTATGCACCAAACCCACAGCACAAGTGGCGCTTCTCCACAGCGTACGATGCCTCATGCGGAGGCTTCCTCCTCGCGCATCGCGCCAACTCCAAGCGCAGGGAGTGTGTGCAATCCTCCCAGCCTGATCTTGCCTCCTCATGCGCACCTGCTTACGCTGGCGGCGGTGAGATCTCCAAGGTAAAGATCCTTTTATGCGGTCCCTAGAGACCATAGCTCCCATTGTCATCAACTGCTCCAGGCGGCTGGTCCCGATCGAGCCCCCCCCCCTTGTGGCGGCGACATCCAGCACCCTTCACATCGGGGGTGGCGTAGAGTTCTTGGGAACCCTAAGGGGGGTCGATGGCCCTTCCTTTAATAAAAAAACTGCAGAGGCCCAACGTGTTAAAAACAAAAAAAAATCTTTTTTAGGCCCAACTAGCCTCCTGTGGCTGTAAATGAGAAAAGAGAGCGAGAGAGAGGCGGCCTGCTATAGATTTTTTGCAAACAAGAAAGGGAGGGGGAAGTGATGGGATGTGAGTTCTTGTTTAAAAAAAGAGGAAAGAAAGAAATGAAAAAGGCGCATACATACAAAAAGGCGTATGCAATTTCAAAAGAAATCGAAAAAAAAGGTGCATACAAATAGAAAAGCCATACGCAAAATTGTTGCAAAAAATTTATTGAAGCCGAAAAAAATGATGATTGTATGGCTTAGAAATGATTTCAAAAAAAACTAATTAACGATTTATTGAGGAAAATTTTGTAACAGCTATTTAAAAAAAATGATGAATGAAATATCCGAGAAAATGATGAAGAAAAGCCAAAAACAATGTATACCGCTTATGTGATGTTTTGTTTCCCCATGTTATTGTATTCTCCCGACTTGGTCAATAATTGTCATTTCAACCAGTATGGGAGAAAGGGAGAGCATATGTAGAGTCACAGGTCTATATTTCAGATTCAGATTTGTCAGAGACCAGCCATTTGTTCAGATTCTACAATTTTCAGATTCAGACTCAACGAAGACGCATGCCATCATTTGCCATGGTCCCCATCATTCTTCTTGTTTTGTCGGCCAGAATTTTCATGTGAGCCATAGGAACTCTAGAGTAGAGGACTATTCCATATGCCATGTGGGCAAGGGTTTTCATGTGGTTTCATAGGGACTCCAGAGTAAAGGACTATTCTCTGTGTCAGATGGGAGAGACCCAGTTCTTCGACGAGGAGACTATTTTCAGACTCCATTCTCCAACGACCGTAGACTCCGACGAGGATTGCACTTCAACGGCCTCTTCAGTTCGGCCCTTTTTCAGAGATGGAGCAGTTGTCCACATTAATTGTGGTGGGCCAGAGTACTCCGACGAGGAGACTCATTCCAGTTGCAGTGACTCTGACAGACGCAGTTCAGAGCACATGCTCTCAGACGAGGAGATTCAGTTGACTCACACTCCAGCCTGTTCGTCCTCCTCACCTGCAAGGCATGATAAGCAACATCCTCGACAGCAGTCGACAGTTGTGCGCATTGACTTGATATTTTCTGTAGTGTCATATAGTGTGAGTTGAGTTTCTTTCTGTTTGTCCAAGCTGAGCATTGCATGCTCCAGCTTGAGGGGGAGTGTTGGAGTATTTGGTTATGCGTCCATGAGATGTAGATGGGTAAATGGATACTCCAGGATCCATTTATCCCATCTATATGTTTAGTCCCACATCTACCAGTGGTGGGACGTGGAGGCTCTGTGGAGGCTATATAAGGAGCCCCAGACCTCCTGTATCCATTGAGAAAAAGGAATGCAATATCCACCCCTTAGAGGGTTTCTCCCGTGATTTCATCCCGCTCCTTTGGGAGTAGGGTTCCACGTAAAAATTCTTGTGTTCCTTCATGATTATTCTGGCTTTATTCGTGCTCTGTTTATCATAATCGCTTTCTCATTCTCTATTTCCTAATAGAAGGAAAAGAATAAAAAAGAAGCAAGTTAACAACAAATGTTATCTACATAACATGAGCTAACGTTAGCTCCATTTCATGTTAAAAGAATCAAATGGAGGGATTAGTTAAGAATATTTGAATACATGAAGTATTGGAATAAAACTCTTAAATACAGATCTTAATTGCCTTCTAAACCTAAATATATGGAATTATTTGGATTTTCTAGGGCAAGCACTTATCATTTTTAAAATTCCACGTGATGCAGATCATGCAGTCTGGACGTTGATAAAGAGATTTGATCCTACCAAATGGAAGGTAATTGATGGCTTTGTTGAACTAATATAGACTCGGCATATTGGTATGTTATAAGCTCAAAAGGAAAATCTATTCATGCAGTAAAAAAAGTCGAGTCCTAAAGAACGAGATCGTTATGATTGTTTGGAGTGGTTGTCTTCATTTAATTTTGAAGAGTTCACCAAACACAGAGCATGTAGTAATTGAAAAAAATCATGTCTATCAAGTTATCCTCTGAGACATTATTAAAAAAATGCAAAAAATGGAAACCCTAACATTTTAAGTCGACGATGCTAGCTGGAGCGGGACGAGAGGAACGTGATACTGGCTGAAGCGACCGAAGGAGGTGCGGCGATTGCCTGGAGAGGGTTTCAAAGAGAGATGTTGGGTATCGGGTTTCGAAGAGAGCGTGAGATTTTGAAGAGGCGGACAATAACCTAAATGATCAACAGCCGGGTATATGGATCCACTTGCAAAACTCGTCCGATTAGTCAGCCAACTAGGTTGACTAGTCAGTCCGACTAGTCGTTGTATCCGACTAAGGACCGACTATCCCTAATCGAGTCAGTCAGGCCACCGAGTCGATTATTCAGGCCAACTAATCGGCCTTAACACACCACGAATGAAGTCAAAAGTCCACATTATATGCACGAGTTCTTGATCAAGAACCGTTGTAAACAAATATATACAAATACAACAATAATAATACGCAACAAATTAGCTACTCTTCACGTTCTTTGGGTTGACTTTACGACTTCTCTCAGTTGAAGCACCAAGCTTCTTGCCTCCGATTTGCTCCAAGCATCTTCAGATCGCAACGCAGGCCCTACCACAAAATATATGGTTAGACATATATCAAAGAGATAGCTAAAAATCATGATAAGAAATAAACTCAACATCACATAACAATGCAAAAAGTCAATACGAAACAATTTGACCTAAATGACATATAATCAATTTAACATATTAAAACATTTTGTAAAAATAACCAGAGAAAAGAGTAAATTCGGTATAGGGTCCCTTATATAGGGGTCCAAGAGAATATTGTTGTTGGAAAAAATGGTATAAAATCAACAATATTTGTCTCAGTTGATTGACCGGATACTTTGAATTGATCCATCATATCAAGTAGATCGCTCAGGTAATTTCAGATGATCAATCACAAATAAATGTTGATTTAGTCGTTAAGAGCTTGAATTCAGACAATGATTGATCATGCAAAGTTAAGTGGTCGATCAATTCTGGAAAAGCAAGTTGATCAATCATGTTACAAGTGTTAATCGATCATATGTATTGGTCGATTAGGTTGTCAAAGTTAATCAATCAAATCACTAAAGGTTAATCGATCAAGTTGCAAAGGTTGGTCGATCAAATCTGTCATTCGAGTTTCTAGATATGGAAAGTTCTCAGCTTAGCACTTGACTCGATGTTACAAACTACAATATAAAGAGTAGAACAATAGTTATATGAAATAATTCAACTTTGATAAGACAAGATATGAAGAAACTTTTGATCGGAAATCCTTGAATAGCTTTAGTCTGCATAGCACGATTACCCTGCATTCCTACAAAGTAGTTATACCAACAAATGAGCAATTAGCGATATATGTTTATCATCTTTAAAAATAAATAAAGCATAGGGTAAGAAACAAAGAACTAACATAGGCGGCCCTTTATCAAGAACTTCACTCCAACAGGCGAGCCCTTGATTAGTGCATAGGCAGCCCCTCTGGGAGACGGTCGGCTTACTCAAGATTCGATTCTTGTTCACATGTTTCCCCATCCACTCCTTCTACACTTTCTTGGGAGAGGGGATGGGGTTTTGGGTACGATGCTAAGGTACGCTCATATATATGTTAAATGAGCTCACCACGTAGCTCGGGCCATCATGAGTAGTGAAGTTTATGCACAATGCCCTTGGTAAGGAGCATTGTTTTAAAAGTCGATCGAATAGGTCGATTAGTCAGCTTGACTAATCGAGTTGGGGTAGCTGACTCGACTAGGCCTAGTCGACCATTAGATCAACTCGGGTCGACTAGTCGGCCTAGTCAGCCAACTACTTGGCCAACTTTTACATAGAGATTTTTTTATTTTTTTATTTTTTTTTTGATTTTTTTTAAAAGCAAACTTGTTCTAATATGTTTAATGTTATATTTAAAAACAAATACTTCTTTTATAGTATAGAAAATGTACAAATTAAAGTAAATATATAACAATATGTATATAAAAATTGATTTATATATTTAAAATAATTAAAAAAATTCAAAATCGACTAATAATCGACTAAATCCGATTAGTCACTCGACTATCGATTAATCCTTAATCGGTGACCCTGCCGACCGACTACCGCTTTTTGTAACCTTGGCAGGGAGTCGACGTGTTGCTCCATCTATTTCTTGGAAGTCAACCCATCCATCTTTAACATCAGTTTTCCTTGTGGTCCATGGTACAATTGGCTACTTAACGTAAGAAGCGACCCCTTTATTATAGATTGTGATCATTGCCTCTAGGGGCGGAACTAGTATACATTATGGGGGGGTCATGGCCCCCCATGATTACTATACGTCACCTATATAATGTATTAACTTTTTAATACGGGCCCTCCTTAATTGTATTATAATTAATGTTGTTAGAGAAATGCTGCAGAATCATTAAATAGTCAAGTGGTAGAGTGGCAAGGCTATTATTTTGAAGACCAGGGTTCGAATCTTATCTCCATCAATTTTACTTTCTTTTATATGGTTTATACAATCACTTCAAAAGTATTAAAATAATTTGATATAAAATTGTATTCGAGTCAGGGGCGAAACTAGTATACATTATAACCCCTCATGATTATTAAACGTCACTTATACAATGTATTAATTTTAACATGGCCCCTCCTTAATTGTATTATAATCAATGTTGTTAGAGAAATGTTGTAGAATCATTAATTGGTTAAGTGGTTGAGTGGCAAGGCTATTATTTTAGAGACCAGGGTTCGAATCTTATCTTCATCAATTTTACTTTCTTTTATATGGTTTATCCAATCACTTCCAAAGTATTAAAATAATTTGATATAAAATTGTATTCAAGTTTATTTATCTCTCCTATTATTTTTATTACTCTTTATAAATAAAATAAATTTTATTGTTTCCTTTTAACCATGAACTTTTTTGTTTCAAAATTTCACTTGATAATTTAGCCTTTTTATGATGGATTTAGAGAGGCTTAAATTAGTATATTTATCCAATTTTAAAAACAGCCACGGAAAATACCAATCTATTTTGAAATTCTAACATTAATAATAGATTTAAATTCTACGTTTATCAAAATTGAAAGAGGTTTATTTTAAAAATATTAATTCTATTTAAAAATATCGTTCAAAGATACATAGATTTTTCTATTTTTGAGCACACATAATAGTTGTGTACTCCGCCCCTCCTTGATGAAATTTCTGGTTCCGCCCCTGATTGCTACTGTATCTCCGTTTGATGAGGTTACAAGAAAGGATATGCCTCAATAGGTGTTGCACCAAGACTCCCTTCTGTGGACAACCAAAGTTGACCCTTAAACGGTTCGTGATTTTTTGTGTATTACCTTTATAGGACAACTCTACCAGCCCCAAGCAGTTTTTGAGGCATCTCTCCCTTGTTCATTTATTGTATATGTGTGCTTCAAGGAATGCATCACTATTTCTTGATAGTGTTGGATGGGTCAAGGTGACTGCCCCTTTCGTTCTAGCATTCCCCCGGAGCATTGTCTTGACAATCAGAGTTATTTTTTTGAGGTGGGGGCATGGTCCCTAGTTCCCTGGGGTTTCTAGCCCTTATGACCTTAGTACTTTCCTTGAGTTGTGGGGAGGGCTTAGCTCCATCCTCATCTCTCAATGGTGTAAGGAGCGTGGAAGGAAATATCGGGATATATCGGCGATATATCGCCGATATATCGATATCGACATGGGACCGATATGGGTACCGATATGGCGATATATCCCAATTTCCAAGCATTTTCTTCACAAAAGCTCGTCGATATGGGCGATATTTCGGCGATATATCGTCGATATATCGTCGAAATATCGTATCGATACGATATCGAAACGATATCGATATCGATACGGCCTTCCATGGTAAGGAGGCTATAGGAGCTTGCCCTTGGCTAATGCACAACTTTCTCTACAAACCTCAGTAGTCCCTCGGATATACGACCACGTGTTTGCTCCCTAGCCCCACCTTTGTAATCATGTTGAGAGTTTTATGTTACTTGTTTCCATGTTTATTTATTTCTTTGTGTGTATCATGTAATTTGCCCAATATGATTTCTCTCTTCTATATAAGAGAACCCTTGGGCTCTATGAATAATAACAACTCATTTCACTAACACGATATCTTTTACATCCAGGTCGTGACAAGCTCGCTCCTAGAGCTGTCAAATGTATGTTTGTATGGTACTCCCGTACCCAAAAGGTGTTATAGGTGTTTTGATTCTGTATAGGGAAAATACTATGTTAGTGTTGGGAAAAATGAATAACTTGTTTATTCCATGAACCCTAGGCTCTCTTATATAGGAGAGTAGCCTATGGGTAAATTACATAAAGCATACTATGAAGAAAAACAACATAAAGAACAGTACAGATACTACTATTTATTGTATACGTTAACACTCCCCCTCAAGATGGAGCATAGATATCAATCATGCTCAGCTTGGAAGCACACTTTTGAAATGGACCTCGTAGCAATGCCTTGGTGAATATGTCTGCAGTCTGATTCTCTGAAGTAACATGAGATGTAGCAATGAATCCTTTCTGAATCATATCACGTATGAAGTGACAATCCACCTCAATATGCTTGGTCCGCTCATGGAATGCAGGATTGTTTGCAATAAACAAAGCAGCCTGATTATCACATTCCAAGTTCATAGGAAGTGGTACATCTAAACATAGATCTGTCAGCACAGCTTTCACCCACATCATCTCTGTAGTAGCCTGGGCCATAGCCCTATATTCGGATTCAGCACTAGATCTAGCTACCACAGTTTGTTTCTTGCTCCTCCATGAGACTAGGGCATCTCCAACATAGACAGCATACCCTGAGGTGGACTTCCTATCCTTTGGACATCCTGCATAGTCTGCATCTGCACATGCTGAGATAGAAATCCCCTTTCCTTTCTTAAATAGCAGACCTGCACCTGGAGAAGATTTGAGATATCTACGTATCATATGTATTGCATCCATATGTACCTGGCGTGGTTGCTCCATGAACTGGCTCACACGGCTCACTGCAAATAATATATCTGGCCCAGTGATCGTAACATACAACAGTTTGCCTACCAGTTCTCTATATCTTCTCCTGTCTGCCTCCTCTGTGTTATCTTCATAAAGCTTCATGCTGGGGTGCATTGGTGTCGTAGCAGGTCGACACTCGAGCATACCTGTTTCACTCAACAGGTCTGTAACATATTTCCTTTGTGACATGACTAGCCCATAGGAATTTCTGGCAAATTCAAGCCCCAGAAAGTATCTAAGGACCCCAAGATCCTTAGTGACAAACTCACTACCCAGCATTTCTTTCGCCTGCCTTATGCCCTGCTCATCATCTCCTGTAATCAAGATGTCATCAACATAAACCATAATGGCAATGATACCTCTCACTGTTTTCTGTACAAACAAGGAATGATCAGCATTGGAGCGTTTGTATCCTTGTTTCTCGAAGAGATCCGAGAGCTTCTGAAACCATGCTCTGGGACTCTGCTTAAAGCCATAGATAGCCTTATGCAACCTGCATACCTTGGAACACTCCCCCTCAACAGCAAAACCTGGTGGCTGTTGCATATACACCTCTTCCTGTAAATCTCCATATAGAAATGCATTCTTCACGTCCAACTGATGGAGCGTCCAGTCTCGAGCAACTGCAACTGACAGCAAGATCCTTAGGGTGGAATGACGTGCCACTGGCGAGAATGTGTCAAGATAATCCACCCCATATGTTTGTGTGAAGCCACGTGCCACCAGACATGCCTTGTACCTGTCAATGGAGCCATCTGCATTGTGCTTCACTGTGAACACCCACTTGCAGCTCACTGGGTTCACATCTGGAGGTATAGAAACCAACGTCCAAGTTCCTCTGGACTGAAGTGCGACCATTTCTTCTTCCATTGCAAGCCGCCATCTACTATCCTGCAGAGCCTCATGATGATTCCGTGGAATATCTATGGCTGAAAGTGCCATAGCAAATGACCTGAAATCTCCATATAGCCGCTCAAAAGATACACAGGCTGATAATGGATATTTGGCACAACTCCTCGTCGACTTCCGTAAAGCAATGGGAATATCCAAATCAGTTGTAGGCTCATCTGACTCCTGCAACACATCCTGCTCAGAAATGTCGTCAGATCCATCAGCATTAATATTCTCATTACATACCATAGGCGAGCTAGTGGACGAGTCATGACCATGAGCTGGTGGAGGAAGCCTGCGGGTATAATGGAATGGGAATGGTGAGATAGGCTGTTGTGATAGTGGTGGTGGTGGTGGAGGTGTTGATGACGGCATCTGAGGTGGTAGTGGTGTCATATATATGGCATCAGGTGGTGTAGGTGGAAGCTGGTTGTCTCCAGATGCTGAAAAATACATAGTAGATTCAAGAAATGTAACGTCTGCGCTAATCATATACCGCCGACGCAAAGGATCAAAGCACTTGTACCCCTTTTGAGTTCTGGAGTACCCGACAAAGACACACTTGACAGCCCTAGGAGAGAGCTTGTCAGTACCCGGTGACAACTGATGGACAAACGACTCTTTGGATTGGAGATTCCTTTGGTCGGTATTGAAGCGGCGGGGATTTCCGCCGATGTGGATTTCGTGGGTCCGCCGGTGTGTTACTGCCGGCCGGTTGGGGGGTTGGTCCAGCCACGCAGGGGGGTTCGTCAGGGGTGCCCCCTTGCCCCGCTTCTCTTTGTTTTGGCGGTCGATGTGCTGCCGCGTATGATTCATGGTGTGGCCGATGCTGGACTTACGCGCGGTCGTTCTCTGGGCGAGTTTCATATTCCTATCCTTCAATTCGCTGATGATACCCTCTGTTTTATTGAGGGGGATCGGCCTTCTGCCTTGGGGATGGCTACTTCGCTCCAACTATTTTGCGAGATGTCGGGGCTCCGCATCAATGGGACCAAGTCGAAGGTTGTGCCGTTTGCTTTGACGCCGTCGGAGGCTGAAGATTGCTCTTCTATTCTGGGCTCTTCCATTGGTGGCCTTCCGCTGGATTATCTCGGCTTGCCTCTCTCGGTGGGTCGTGCTCGCTTGCGGGACTGCTGGAGGGTGGTGGAGAAGGTGGAGGCTCGGTTGGCAGGCTGGCACACGTCTCTTCTCTCCAGGGGGGACGCTTGGTTCTTGTTAAATATGTGATCTCTGCTATCCCAATTTATTTCTTGGCTGTGCGTGGATTGCTGAAGGGGGTTCGGGTGCGTTTAGAGAAATGCATGCGGGGCTTTCTTTGGGGTAAGAATGGCGGTGGCAGAGGGGGGTCCATTTGGTGGGATGGGAGGATGTTACGCGTCCCAAGCGCGAGGGAGGCCTGGGTGTTCAGCGGTTGGAGGTAGTGCGCGAAGCTTTGCTTCTCAAATGGGCGGCTAAGCTGTTGGGGCGGGATGATGTTTTCTTGCTGCGGTGCCTTCGCGAGGCGGCAGGGCGTGCTCTGGCTAGCGCTTTTGGAGAGCGTGCCCATGGGCATGCTCCCTCCTTTTGGCGCGAGGTGATGTCTGCCTTCGGTCGCAACTGATCTTTCTTCAAGCCTTCTCTCGGTGATGGAACTTCTTTCCGCTTCTGGTCGGAGGATTGGTCCGGTAGGGGCGTCTTCCGGACTTTGTTTCTGAGATTATATGCATTGGCGGGAGACAAACTTGCCTCTGTGGCTGCATGCTGGGCCGATGGTTGCTGGAGCCCTTTGTTGGTGGGTAATCTTTCTGATCAACGGCTGCTCGACTTCGTTGCCTTGATGGCTATCCTTTCTGATGCTCCCACGCCTGCCGGGGACCGTGATCATTTCGCCAGGAAGGAGGGGTCCTTCTCTACGCGGAAGGCGTACTTCTCTATTCTCCCCTCCGCCGAGGGGATGGATGCATCCCTCCGCAATCACTGCAAGCTCATTTGGAGTCTCAAGCTTCCGGAGCGGGTGGGTATTTTCCGTTGGATTCTTAGGCGTGGAAGGCTTCTTACTCGTGATCGCTGTGCCTTGATGTTCCCTAATGTTTCTCGATTGTGCGGTCTGTGTGGTTCAGAGGAGGAATCTGCCGGTCATCTTTTCCTTCACTGTGACCGTGTTCGAGCCATTTGGGGCGACGTGGGGTGGCTGAATCTGGACGGTATTGTTTCGTTCTTTGAGAGCTTGTCTAACGCCGGGAGTAGGCCGCGGGTTGACAGGCTGGTTCCCATTGCGCGCCTTTGGAGTATATGGTTGGGAAGAAACGAGTCTATATTTTCTCAACAGAGGTTCTATTTGGAAAATATTTGTATCACAGCATCTCGATTTTGTATTGATTGGTCTGCCATGTAGCGTTATGCGGGTGCGGGGATGACTTCCCTATTGGAATCATCCTCCATTCTGTTTTGCTTTTCCTCTTCCGCATTGTACTCTTCCGCATTGTAAGTACTCATCTCTTTACTTTTTAATATATTGGGGCGAACACCGTTGAGTGTTTCCCCCTTTTTTTGAGCGTCAAAAAAAACTGATGGACAAACGCAACCGACCCAAACACACGAGGAGTGAGAGTGAACAGATCCTTGTCAGGATAAATAAGTAAGAACGGAATCTGTTCATTCAAGACAGACGAAGGCATCCGATTAATTAGGTAACAAGCAGTAAGAACTGCATCACCCCAGTAGGAATATGGAACATGACTCTGTATAAGTAGAGATCTAGTGACATCAAGGAGGTGACGGTGTTTTCTTTCAGCAATCCCATTTTGTTGAGATGTATGGGCACAAGACGTTTGGTGAATAATCCCTTTTGATGAGTAGCAATTAGCAAGAAAATTAGTGCACAACTCTAAAGCATTGTCATTTCTTACACTTTTCACAGACGTAGAAAAAACATTTTGGATTTCATTCAGAAAGTGAATAATTATATTTCCGGCTTCAGATTTATTTTTCATCAGAAACACCCACGACGCTCTAGAAAAATCATCCACAAATACAATATAATATCTGTGTCCCTGATGATCAGGTACACGACTCGGACCCCAGACATCAACATGAAATAACTCAAACTTGGAGTTACTACTCCGACCAGGACGACTGGGAAAGGACGACCTGTGATGCTTTCCCAACTGACATGCCTCACACTGAACAGATGTGTGAGGAAGACTATACGGCAATACTCGACGCAACTTCTGAAGCGGTAAATGACCTAAACGCAGATGCCACAGTAAAGGGGATACTTGGCTAGCAGAAGAGGATGTGGTTCCAGCAAATGGGGTCTGATTCAGGCGGTAAAGGCCTCCTTGCTCATAGCCACGACCAATCACGTTGCCCGTATGGATGTCCTGAAAATCAAAGAAGATGAATCAAAAATCGCCCGACAATGGAGATCCTTCGTAATCTGACTAATTGACAATAGATTCATTGAAAAATCAGGTGCATGTAGCACATTCTTGAGCTGCATAGACGGTGTCAATCTAATCTCCCCCTGACCAGTGATGGGGGAATGTGTGCCATTTGCAATGACAACTTTCCGTCCTGGAGGGATCTGGGTATAACCTGTAAGTAGACTTTGGTCGCCACATAGGTGATGTGTAGCGCCTGAGTCCATAATCCATGGCAATGTATCAGGACTACTACTGTGAAGTGCAAGTATACTACCTGAAGCACTGGTAGACGTGGAGGCAGAAGCAGCCGCATCAGGATGACTCTCTGTAGTCGGTGCTGGACCCGATGGTGGGATAATGCCCCTCAGACGGGCAACTAGATCATCAAATCGCTGATCCAAGGTAGCAGCAGATGGGGGCTCTATCTGCTCAGCAGCTCGTGCGGATGCAGGAAATCCATGCTTTGAATAGCATGTATCTTCACTATGTCCAACTCGGTGGCAGTAGGTGCATGTTGGCCTAGTACGGCCACTCCTCCCACGGGGTCCACATCCACGGCCCTGGTAATGAGAGCCACGACCTCTAGTTGCTGCCATGGCTGAAGGATTCTGACTTGCAGCAGTTGAGGGAACTGTAATCCGACTCAGTCTATGGAAGGCTTCCTCCATTGGAGGAATTGTAGAGTCGGCCAGAATCTGTGATCGGGCTGCCTCGTACTCAGGATCAAGTGCAGCTAAGAACACTCCCACCATAGTAGCGTTCCTATATGTCTTCTGCTGTTCTGGCGTGGCTGTTAAGGGCATGAAGCTATATAGCTTCTCGAACATCCCTCTCAGTGACGTATAGAGAGAATGTAGGGGGCGACCATTCTGCTTGATGGTGAAGATATCATGCTGGAGTTGCAGGATCTTTGTCTCGTTCTTTGCCTGGGAATATGTAGCCGCCAGAATGTCCCACATATCCTTCGTTGTGGGTTGATGGAGGATGTCATTGGCAATCTCAATTGCCAACGTGCCAGATAGCCAAACTTTGGCGTATGCGTCATCGGCCTCCCAGGAGGCATATGTTCCAGTCTTCTCAGCAGGCTCTAGTTCGGTAAGAATGTGCTTCTTACCCGTAGACTTCATCATACTCATGAACTGCATTGCCCACAGTTCATAGTTGGTACCATCCATCTTGACAATCGACGCAGGACCACGAAATGCGCCACTAGATGGGATATCTGCCTTGCTTTCGGACATACTGGATACAGAAGACTGGAACGATTGATAGAGAATATGATTTGTCTACAGAGACATAGACGGGAGTAGTTGCATGTGTAGACGTCAAGCAACTATCCCCATGAATATGTGTGTGCTACGGTCTTGACACGCGCAATCAATCACAAAGACACACGCAAACTGTGGGCTGGCGCACAGATGTTCACGCGCAGGGGCGCACAGATGTTCACGCGCAGTGGCGCACAATTGCGCGCGGCAAGAGCACGCTACGTGCGTGTGCAACTGGGGCACGCACGCAAGTACCGCAGCGAGAAGTCACGCAGGAGCGCGCGCGTGTGCACGATCAGATCTTCAAGCTTGGGCGCGAAGAGGCACACACGTGGGCATGCGCACGCGATGCGCTATGCGGAGAACTGGCTAGCAGGCCTGCACGCGAGAGCAGGCGATGCGCTACACGCAGGTCTCGCGCGTGAAGCACCGCCGCTAGGGTTGAAGGCGCACAGGTCTGGAGCACCGCCGCGATTGGAGAAGACGACCTGCGCAGTAGATCAGGAGTGGGCGGCGCCGATTAGAGAGAGAGAAGAGAGAGAGGCCGGCGGGTGGGGTGGGTTAGGGTTAGGGTTTCAAGAACTCCGGTCTAGGACCGTCGCTCTGATACCATGTTGGGAAAAACGAATAACTTGTTTATTCCATGAACCCTAGGCTCTCTTATATAGGAGAGTAGCCTATGGGTAAATTACATAAAGCATACTATGAAGAAAAACAACATAAAGAACAGTACAGATACTACTATTTATTGTATACGTTAACAGTTAGTGTTGATGTTACTTTCTTCGGGCCCATCATGCACTATACTCCTACAGGTGACAGGTTCAGTCCCTCTAAATCTGGGAATGAGGTTGTTCTTCCAATCCTCTTACACATATACCTCAACCTGTTTTCACGCTCCAATGCCATCCCAACATCCAGCACGCCTCATGTACAACAACAACAATAACAAAGCCTTTTACCACAATTAGGTAGGGTCGGTTACATGGATTCTTCGCCTCCATTCAGATCTATCGTGGGTCAATCTCGGGCTGATATCCAAAAAACTAAGATCCATTAGTATAGTCTCCTTTCAAACACTTCTTGGGTCGTCCTCGCCCGCTCTTAGCCGGCTCAACATCCCAGCACTCGCATCTCCTAACTGGTGCATCAGCTCTCAACTAGAATGAGAGAGGTCCGCGTTAAGAACTAGTCGTTTTTTAGCCTTACCCCACTGCGAGAGAATCCTTTACTTGAACTGATAACTAGAATGAGAAAGTTGGGTTGCAAATGACCAAACTATCTTAAGCGGTTTTCTCGCATCTTATCCTCGATCGGAGCTACACCAACTTTCTTTCTGATTGCATCATTCTGAATCCAATCTTTACGTGTGTGTGTGTGTGTGTCCACACATCCATCGTAACATTTTCATTTCTGCTACAGCCATTTTCTGCACATGTCTGTCGTTGACAAGCCAACGTTTAGGGCATGTTTGGTTGCAGGGTTGGGCAGGGTTGGCCCAACCCTGGTTACTATTCACAAGGGTACTTCCTCCTCACAGATTACTATTCACCCACCCCAACCCAGCCCAACCCAACCCAGTCCAACCCAGTAACCAAACAGGCCCTTAGATCCATAGAGCATAGCAAGTCTAACGGCTACTTTGTAAAACTTTCCTTTAATTTTTAAAGAAAATTTCTTATCACAGAGAACAACAAAGGCTCCTCTCTACTTTAGCCAACCTACATTTATTCTATTAGTAACATCTCCATCAATTTCTCCATCATGTTGCAAAATAGATCCCAGATATCTAAAAGAATCTCTCTTCTGAATGTTATCGTCACCAATATTCACCTCGACTTCTTCATCATTGCTTCCATCAAAGGTGAACTCCATATATTCCATCTTAGCCCTACTTATACGAAATCCTTTAGTCTCCAATGCATGTCTCTGGACTTCAAGCTTCTCATTTACTCCATCTCTAGTCTCGTTAATGAACACAATATCATCAGCAAATAACATACACCAAGGTAACCCATCCTCAATGTGACTTGTCAACACGTTCATAATTAAAGTAAAAAGAAGGGACTCAAAGTTGAATCTTGATGTAACCCAATGTTGATGTCAAAATAGTCAGTCTTCCCAGACAGGGTCCTTACACAAGATAAAGCTCTATCATACATATCATTTATGAGGCTAATGTATAGGACAGGTACTTGTCTCTTCTCCAAGACTCTCCACGATATCTCTCGTGGGACAGAATCATAAGCCTTCTCCAAATCAATAAAGATCATATGGAGGTTCTTCCTTTTAGCTCTATAAATCTCCATTGTTCTCCTCAGTAAATGGGTGGCTTCAATAGTTGAGCGACCTGGCATGAATCCGAATTGATTTTCTTTTACTTTGGAAATTTGCCTCAACCTTCTTTTGATCACAAGTTCCCAAATTTTCATAGTGTGATTCATCAGCTTGATACTTCTGTAATTTGAACAATTTTGAATGTCTCCTTTATTCTTATAAAGAGGCACCACGAAACTCCTCCAATCTTCAGCCATTGTCTTGCTTTGCCAAATAACATTGAATATATTAGTAAGCCAAGTCAAACCACGCTCACCTAAAACTATCCATACTTCTACAGGGATGTCATCTGATCCTACACATTTCCCAGGTCTCATAACCTTTAAAGCCTCCTTTGCGGTGACCCCTTTTGAGGGGGCTCACCCTAACTTTAAAGCCTCCTCTACTTCCTTTCTTTGTATTCGTCTATAGCATGCACGATTCAAGTAACTTTCACTACTAACTAGATCACCCAAAGTGATCTCTCTATTTCCTTCCCCAATGAAAAGTTTATGTAAGTACTGCTCCCATCTAGTCTCTATATCCTTCTGAGTAACAAGCACGTGATCTTCCTCATCCTTAATGCACCTCACTTGAGAAAGGTCTTTGGTCTTTCTTTCTTTTACTTCGGTCAACCTGAATATATCCTTCTGACCCTCCTTAGAGTCGAGATTTTTATACAAAACTTCATAAGCTTTTGACTTAGCTTCGCTTACAGCCTTCTTTGCTTCCTTCTTCGCTATTTTGTAGTTTGTGACAGTTCTTCTGTTCTATCCTTAGACATAGCTTTAATGCATGCTCTTTTAATTTTTAGCTTCTCTTGCAGCCCTTCACTCCACCACCAAGCCATGGAGGAAGAGATGGTTACGCTCCAGTCTCGTGAAACATGGACTCTTGTTTCTACTCCAAATGAGGCATATGTTGTGTGTTACAAATGAGCATTCACTGTCAAGAACAGAGCAGACAGTTCTGTAGATCAATACAAGACACATTTGGTGGTCAGAGGATGTATACAGACTTACGGGCTTGATTACCTCGACACACTTTCTCTAGTTATTGAACATTCCACGCTGCGAAATCTGTTGTCAGTTGTTGTGGTGTATGCTTGTCCTCTATTTCAACTTGATATCAAAAATGCTTTTCTACATGGTGATTTATATGAAGAGGTGTATATGCAACAGCCATCAAGATTCGTTGCTGATGGGGAGTATGTATAGCGGCTCCATTAAACTATATATGGCCTTAAGCAGAGCTCCACAGCCTGGTTCCAGAAGATGTCAATAAAAGGGGTTTATACGGTCGACTGTTGATCATTCCCTCTTCGTTCAGAGGACTTGACAAGGTACGGTGGTCATCTTGGTATATATTGACAATATAATTGTTACTAGAGATGATATTCAGGGTACTATTGCGGCCAAGAACTTTCTATAGCAATAGTTTGTTACCAAAGACTTGGATGAACTCCATTACTTTCTGGGTCTGGAAATTGCTAGAAACAAGCAGGACCTTGTCATGACCCAAAGAAAGTATGTAACCTATCTCTTTTCAGAAGCAAGAATGACAGGTTGCAGACCGACCTCCACAATAGATCCAAACATAAAACTGCATGATGATACCATTGAGGAGGTAGATAAAAGATGGTGTAGAGAGCAGGTTGGGAAGGTTTTATATGTTACAATCACCAAACCTGGTATTTCTTTTGTAGTAATCAAGGTCAGCCAGTTTATAGAGCAACCAAGATATGAGCACATGGATGCAGTGTGCATGATTTGGAGATACTTTCTTCTACAGGCATAGGTTTATTATTTAACAGAGGAACTTCGCTGACCGTCACAGCTTGTGCAGATGCGAATTATCCTGGTTGTCCCAAAGGACAGGAAATCTACCTCAAGATTTGTTGTGTTTGTTGGAAACTCTCTAGTATCATGGAAAAGCAAGAAAAGACAATGGTAGCGAGATCCAGAGCTAAATCAAAATACATGGTCATGGCGTAGTGTAGTATTGAAAAGGTGTGGATCAATTCTGTTCTTTCTGGTCTCGACGCCGATGTACCTCTTCCCATGCAGTTGTTGTGTGACAACTAAGCAGCTCTGTTCATTCAGATAATCCAGCTTTTCATGAGAAAACTAGACATATTGAAGAGGATTGTCACTACACCCGTGATATGATTCAAAAGGGCTTTATCGCCACTTCTCATGTTAGTTCAGGAGACTGGACTGCAAATGTAATTACCAAGGCTCATGCCCGAGGGCCCTTCTAGAGATGGTTGTTCCAAGCTGATCATGGTAGACATCTATGCTCCAGCTTGAGGGAGAGTGCTAAGCGTTCTATGTTATTTGTTTTGTTGTTTATTTATTCCTCGATCTGTATTATGTAATTTTCCCATTACGGTTTCTCTCCTCTATATAGGAGAACCAATAGGCTCTATGAATAATAACTCATTTTCACTAACAAATCAGTTTATAAGTTATAACAAATACTTGAAGAGGAAGATGGGTGTTGGCCTATTTTCCCCCACATGTCATTCGGTATGCTTGTTTAGTGTCTCCTTATCAAGCTCTTTAGTTGCTCAAATGGGGATACCTTCGTCTGTCGCATACTGAATATCTACACACGAGAACCAGTCATGAGGGATCGATGTTTATGCCCCCATCACGCATGGGTTGATCGGGTATTCCTACCTTCGGAAACCTTTTCAAGTATGCAAGGGCTCAAGCTTGCCCGAGACATACCCTAATGTCTCAAACAGGACATTCTCTCGAAACCTTTTTTAGGCACACTAGCGACCTCAACAGTCAGTGTCTACGCTTTTTCGATAGTGGAAGGAGGCATTGCCATGGGCAAAGTTATATATTGTTGTCAATGAAGCTCCATATCTCCTCAATCGTTCCCACCAAGCTTTATGTCTAAGATGGGTTTGTCATTGAGCAGGTCTCTAACATCTGAGGGGCCTTGGGTATACCTCCATGATGGGGGCTTGGGCATGATCTTCTTCAAGGGTGCCCCTAACTGGAGGGCCCAAGTTCTTTGAGACATCTAGGGTCGTAAAGAATGGGTGTTCCCCATGTGGGGGCTTACATTACAAATGATCCTTAACGGAAAAACTTAACTTTTTGTCAATAGAGGGTGTCAAGAACTAGTGATCCAGCATCAAGAATTTGTATAATGGGACATGAAGATCATTAAATATACAAAGGGCACAATCTTTTAGGCGCCCTCCCTGTAAAGTGTGGAATTAATCCCCAGTTGTATTTAACGTCTGACTCCTCCACTGGTATAATCCTGCGTTGGGTGATTTGATTCTCTCTTGATTGGTATTAAAAAATGATTCTCCCTCAAGAGGAGGAAATGAGTTGCGCATCTCCCTCATATGGAAGGGAAAGGGCTGGGAGGTTTAGGTCATGCTCGAGGGAGGGGGAGGGAAAGAACTCACCGGTGAAGCCGAACTCTATTTTTATCTCCTCTCATGTTTTCCTTTGGGAAGAATATAATGCAATTGTAGTAAACTTGTCCCTTTTTATCTTCTCCAGTAGTTGATGACAGTTTTTTCAAGCTAGTGTTATGGCAATATGTCTTTTTCCTTCTTTTACGCTGACAAGACTCGTCAATTATTGACATCTAACATCTATACATGTGTTGCTTGTATCAAGGCCTTAAATGCCGGATTTCAGTTTCGTTTCGGTGACTGACCGAAACGAAATTTCGGCCGAATTTCGGTCGAAATTCGACCGAAATTTCGGTCATTTCGGTCGTTTTTTCAACTAAGGCCCCCAAATTTCGGTCGACACAAGGCATTTCGGCTGGATTTCGGTAACCCACCGAAACCGAAATTCGACCGAAATTCGGTCGAATTTCGGCGAAATTTGAGGCCATGGCTTGTATCCCTAATTCGTAGATATGTACCTTTACTCGCCGCGCGCTAGCAGTTGCCAGTTGTCCTAGTGATATGCTTAAGTTTCACTCCTTTGTCAGGAACTACCCAATTCTTTGACCCCTCTTTTTCAAAGTTTAGGCGATCAATTGCCCTTTAGTTTTTCAACTGCTGATGATTGGCCATTTTCCATGGCAGACTTAATGCTATGCCAAGCATACCCATGTGCTCGCCTCTCATCGCTCTCGAACGCATGCCTAACTTTTTCACTTACGATTAGACTTAGCTTAGACGCATTGCTTGGTTGCAATTTGTGAGAGGCAAGCGACTAGAAAATTTCTTCCCTCATCATGGAGGTGTAGAGCTCTTCATATAGATCCAACAATATAACCAAGTACCAACTCTAACCAATGTGGGTACAAACACAATAAAATAGCATCTTCCCACAAGATTAGATTACCCAAACAATTTGATCAACCATTCACTACTCTCAACATAACTTATTAACTTTATTAATTTAATTTTTATTTATAAAAATTGAGGCTTAGGCTTTAACCGCCTCGAGGCTTATACCTTGCTTCAGTTATAAGAAACCAACTCGATCCGCCTCTTTTTTTAAACATTGGATTTGACGAAGTTAGATCTTCTTAGAGGCAATGAATCAATATACCTAACCCACTACAATGGGAAAAAACTTAATGGTTTTGATTGTTGCTGATTATTGACATTTAGATAGGTTGCAGCTCAATGGCATTTTGTTTCGCCATCAATACATCCAACTAAAATGCATGCTACGAATTGCGTGGCTAATGCTCTAACATAGACCAAAAGTAACAACCAAGATGATGAGAGGCTCCACTTACATTATCAAAGAGTAATGGAATTCCTTTCGTTGTAACCTAGTTGTGAGGAGTAGCAATTTTGGTATGATACAGTTATCACGTATAATCAAATGAGCACTTTAGTGCAACACTTAACTAAAGCAAATTACACCTTTATATATGATGATATATTACATTTATCAGCAAAAACTAGATTCCAATTTTTATCATGGAGAATAATTTCATTGAATATGTTTGCGTTAAGGTAACTCAGCCATGGCCGGTCTCAAGCCCAAGTAAATGAGGAGGGTTGCGTTAGATAGCCAACAGCCAACGTAAAACAATCAAGTCAACTTCCTAAATAGTATTTTTTAAAGAGTACTATTTAGGAAGTTGCCTCATGATAGTCGGATCTTTTCAACATGGATTTGAACAAACATATAGATGTCTTTGGGGCGTTCCCTACTTGCGACGCGTTGCATCGCTCCAATGCAATGAAAAATTTGCAAGTGTCGCTACATCGCAGCATGGATGTAGTTTAAAATTTGCAAGGGTTCTCGCATGAGGAACGCATGCGGGTAAATAAGCTAGTTCTGCTGCATCATTGCCCGGATGCAGTCCAAAATTTGCAAGGATTCTCGCATAATGGGCGCATGTGAGTAAAGAAATTAATCAAAAAGAGATCGCAAAGGAAGTTGAGGATTGATAGTTGAAATATTGGCACTTCAACTGGAAAATTGATGGAGATAGTGGATACGATGGAAAGAAAGAAGATTCATATACTTTGTCTTCAAGAGACTAAATGGATTGGAAAGAAAGCAAGAGAGATCGAGAAGACAGGCTTTAAACTTTGGTACTCAGGTAAGATAAGGGCAAAAATGAGGTTGGAGTGGTTATTCATAAGGATTTGAAGGATTGTGTGGTTAAGGTGCAAAGATTCGGGGATTGGATTATTTTGCTAAAATTGGTGCTTGAAGAAAAAATTTTGAATATCTCTCAGTTTATGCACCACAAATTGGTTTAGGTGAAAGGACTAAATAAGCTTTTTGGAGGATCTAGATAAGATTTTACAAGGAATCCCACAAAGAGAGATGATTTGCATATGTGGAGATCTTAATGGACATATAGGAAAAGATGCTTTAGGGTATGCTAGTGTTCATGTAGGACATGGTTTTGGGGATAGAAATGAAGAGGGAAAAGTCATTCTGGATTTTGTAATGACATATGATCTTTTCATAGCAAATACTCTCTTCAAGAAGAGGGACGAGCATTTAAGTACTTATAAGAGTGGGCTAACTAGAACACAGATAGATTATTTTGCGTTGAAGGGAAGAGATCAGTTGTGTTGTAAAGACTGCAAAGTAATCTCAGGAGAGAGTTTGACAACCCAACATCGCTTGATAGTCTTGGATGTACAAATGAGAGGGCTGGTAAAGAAAATGAGGGTTCCTAAGATGACTAGAACTAGATGGTGGAATCTCCCACTGAAGCAAGCGAGCTTCAGGGAGAAGGTTTTAGAACACTTATCTTGGGATTGTAGCGGTAGTGCAAACGAGATGTGGGAGGCAGTAACATCTTGTATCCGAAAGGTAGCCAAAGAGATGCTAGGCGAGTCAAAAAGAGGAGCTCCAGGTCAAAAGGAGGCTTGGTGGTGAACTAAAAATTAAAAGAGCATGCTTTAAAGCTATGTCTAAGGATAAAATAGAGGAAATTGTCACAAACTACAAAATAGCGAAGAAGGAAGCAAAGAAGGCTGGAAGCAAAGCTAAGTCAAAAGCTTATGAAGTTTTGTATAAAAATCTCGACTCTAAGGGTGGTCAGAAAGATATATTCGGGTTGACCAAAGCAAGAGAAAGAAAGACCAAAGACCTTTCTGAAGTGAGATGCATTAAGGACAAGGAAGGTTGCATGCTTGTTACTCAGAAGGATATAGAGACTAGATGGGAGCAGTACTTCCATAAACTTTTCATTGGGGAAGGAAATAGAGAGATCACTTTGGGTGATCTTGCTAGTAGTGAAGGTTACTTCAATCATGCAAGCTATAGACGAATACAAAGAAAGGAAGTAGAGGAGGCTTTGAAGGTTATGAGACCTAGGAAAGGTGTAGAATCGGATGACATCCATTTAGAAGTATGGAGAGTTTTAGGTGAGCATGGTTTAACTTAGCTTACGAATCTATTCAATGTTATTTGGCAAAGAAAGAATGTCTGAAGATTGGATGGGGAGTATCGTGGTGCCTCTTCATAAGAATAAAGGAGACATTTGAAATTATTCAAATCACAAAGGTATCAAGCTGATGAGTCACATTATGAAAATTTGGGAACGTGTGATCGAAAGAAGGTTGAGGCAAGTTTCCAAAATAAAAGAAAACCAATTTTGATTCATGTCAGGTCTCTCAACTATTGAAGCCATTCATTTGCTGAGGAGAACAATGGAGACTTATTGAGCTAAAAGAAGAACGTTCATATGATCTTTATTGATTTGGAAAAGGCTTATGATTCTTTCCCACGAGAGATATTGTTTAGGGTTTTAGAGAAGAGACAAGTACATGTCCTATACACTAACCTCATAAAGGATATGTATGATAGGGTTTTGTCTTTTGTAAGGACCTTGTATGGGAAGACGACTATTTTGACATTAATATTGATTTACATCAAGGTTTATCTTTGAGCTCATTTCTTTTTACTTTGATTATGGACAAGTTGACACGTCAAATTCAGGATGAGTTACCTTGGTGTATGTTATTTGCATATGATATTGTGTTGATTGACGAGACTAGAGATGGAGTAAATGAGAAGCTTGAAGTCTGGAGACATGCTTTGGAGATCAAAGAATTTCGTATAAGGCTATAGAATATATGGAGTGCACCTTTGATGGAAACAATTATGAAGGAATCGAGGTGAAGATTGGTGACAATGACATTCGGAAGAGAGATTCTTTTAGATATCTGGGATCTATTGTGCAACATGATGGGGAAATTGATGAAGATGTTACTAATAGAATAAATGCAGGCTGGCTAAAGTGGAGAGGAGCCTCTATTGTTCTCTATGATAAGAAAATTCCTTTAAAAATTACTGGAAAGTTTTACAAAGTAGTCGTGAGATCCGTTATGCTTTATAGATCGAAGTGTTGGCCTGTGAACCATAGACATGTGCAGAGAATGGTTGTAGCAGAAATAAAAACGCTAAGGTAGATGTGTGGACACACACGTAAAGATCAGATTCGGAATGATGCAATCAGAAAGAAAGTTGGTGTAGCTCCGATTGAGGATAAGATGCGAGAAAAGTGCTTAAGATGTTTTGGTCATTTGCAAAGAAGATCAGCTAATGCACCAGTTATGAAATGCGAGTGTTGGGATATTGAGCCGGCTAAGAGAGGGCAAGGACGGCCCAAGAAGTGTTGGAAAGAGACTATACGAAGGGATCTCAGTTTTTTGGATATAAACCCGATATTGACCCAAGATAGATCTGAATGGAGGCGAAGAATCCATGTAGCCGACCCTACTTAATTGTGGGAAAAAGCTTTGTTGTTGCTGCTACTTGTGTTAATGTAATTTAAACATGCGCCTAAACTTTCATGAAATACCAGGTTCAAAATTTTATTTAAGCTTCTGAAATCCAAGACACGTGATAGTGATAAATAAGCATGCGGATCCTTTTGTACACTATGAACAGAGATTACAAGTACCAACCGAAACCAAGAGGTATAAATGTGTGTTCACGAAAAATTGGGCAAATCGCAACCGGGTAGCTATCTCTGTCTATTTCGAGGTCGTCCGTGAAACTTCATTTGATTTGAAACTTTGGGGTTTAAGATCAGTTAATATGTGCATCTAAATTTTAATGCAGCACTCCGCCCTCTCCATCTATCTAGGCTGTCAATTTTCAAAGATGCAAGTGTTGCTGAATCTGCCCTTTTTCGACGAACAGTGTTGGGGATGTCTGATTTGATGAAATTTGAAGAAAAATATTTCTTTTACAAGTTGATGTCAATCCAAAAGTATCAAATAAAAATCATATTCCTTTGTGTACCCGGTGGTGGTGACTCCAGTTGACCCAATACGAATAGTGGATTATTAGAAGATAGATAGAGAGAGAGAGAGAGAGAGAGATAAGCTCACGTCCGCGAGTAGAATACGAGCCTCCTGTCCGGCACGAAGACATCTACGGAATATATATTGCCCCCGCGGGAAGCTATTCGCTCCGAGATCTTAGCGACGATCCCAACCGAGTCCTGCACAAAGACAAAGCTTCCAGAGAAGAAGGACTTCAATTTGTGCGGAGGGATAAGGGTGAGGGATTCTCACTGGGCAGCGGAAGACGTGGATCCCGTGAGTCACAGCAGCGGTACCAGAAGGAGGAGGCCTGGAGGAGAATATGTGGGATGAAAGGAAAGGCCGTGCGAGGGAGGAGAAGAAAGCGGCCTTCGATGAAAGCCCTCTCCGGATATTTGGCATGGTTGGCAACTCTGCTGCTGCCGCTTAGCAGGGGACGATGGGCCTGCGCAACGCCAACAAAGAAATGTGACCCCCTTCGTTGCCGGCAGACCACACCTTTCAGTTGCGGCGTCTGTTGTGTGTTGTCACTAGGGAACCTAACCATGACCGGGCGAGCCAGCACGCCATCCTCGTGGACATGGGTGCCGCACCAAAGGCTGCCTTTAAATATAAGTATTGGTAGCACGGTAAAATATGTTCCTAATCATTAATGGAATATAGTTACTCGTGGTATTTGTGATCTTTAATGCAATGCTAGTATACATCATATAATAATTCTTAATTAGTTAGGGTAAATGGTCCCAGTTACGAGAGATTATCCTGGATCTCTGTCAGGTATTGGCGGCGATTTTCAAATATTAAAAAATCAAAAAGTTATATCTTTCCATCCTTGTATATAGAGGGAGGGCAAAAGCATAAAAAACCCCTTCTAGTCAAGATTTTGGGGGCTCACGATCATTAGCCTATATGATCTTCGCTTATGCTTTTCTTCGGAGATTAGTTTATTGGAGTAATGAGCCTCCCAATACAATGACATGAACTTTATTAGAGATATTTGATCCCATCATTGATATGGTTTAAACAGTTCTCTCTCTATCAAACTAAACTCCTTGATGTTTCGCCTTGAGATAAATGAATCTATTTTTTGTTGTTACCACACGTATTTTTATTAGGTAGCTTTTTCTTTCACTTCGATCTATGGACATGTTTGGAGCATCTTGTCACTTTTTGTATATTTCAAATTGTAAATACTACTTGGATGAGTGAATGTTCTTCACCGCTTGCTTAAAAAGATAAATTTACAGTGTAATAATGGGTTAAGGGTTTTTAGTGAGATAAGCTCGTGAATAATCTTCTTATATGTCTCGATGTGTGAATTATGAGTTTGTTATTAGGTGCATTTTTATGACACTATCTTTTTCGAGTTTGGAAGAATGATTTGATGTGAATGATTTTTTAATGATTGGTATATATGATAAGGAAAACTTCAACTGAGTTGGTGAATTTCCTTAGATTAGGAAAGTCTTCTACCATTCTACCACATCCATTTGGACGAATAATTTGATCTGAATGGTTTTTTAATGATGGGTATATATGATAAGGAAAACTTCAACTTAGGTGGTGAATTTCCTTAGATTAGGAAAGTCTTCTCCCACATTTCTAATCTTATAGCTAAAATTAAAGGAATATATTTAATTCTTATTTTATTAGATGAGGATTTATTTTGTTCATAATGACCATTTCTTATATTTAGTTAGTAGGGATCCTAAATTGTAGCCTCCCATTGGCATCTTATTCCTAGTTTCACGCATCCTACACCCCACCCATGCATATCTACCCTTTTTCCACACATCGTGACCTCCTCGATGGTGCCCTCCTAATCCAATGTGAGATGACACATTTGCATCTTCCCACACATTTCATGCAGCTGCCATCAGTTGTGATACCTAATGAATTTGGGATTCATCTACCTTATTAATGCATTTTATTATAAAATCTTTATCAAATACATGTAAATTAGGAATAATATCTCACTTTTGTAAAATACATGCTTCATGAATAAAAATATGAAATGAATAGTCAAAAATACCATAAAAAGAATAAAGAGATAGAAAAAAATAAAATCAAAGATTGTAAATGTGTATATATGTATAGACTTAGATCCTAACCTAAAAACCAAGTTAGTGATGACTTGGCGGATGCACCATTAAGTAGAGAGAGATGAGGAAAGAATAAGAAAACACAAAATAATTAATTCTATGCATAAAATGACAAAGTTCCTCGTTATTAAATAGTTTACATACTTCATGTATTTATTCTGTCACATGTGCAAATATTTTCACAAAAATTATTCACCTAATTTTATATAAAAATTATTATTTACAAAAGAAATATCAAAAATAACCAAGGTAAAAATCAAGGGAGAGAAACCATCACTGAAAAACCATAAAAGATAACTACCCCGATGTATAACTATTCATTGAAAATTTAAAACTGGCCACATTAAATTAGAAATTTTACTTGTAATTTAAAATAATTAACAAGAAATTATAAAAATTCTAGATTAAAGGTGTGATTTTCAATTTTCAAGCTCGGTTGTACAACTGTGTATTATGTGTATATAATTTTTTTCTTTTTTATAAATTAACCACCAATTTTGTTTAAATCATTTTTTTCTAATATGTACATAAAACTAGTAGAAAAAACAAAAATATGATCTATAAATAACTATGCATTAATATCAATAAATGTTGAAACCAAAAAGGCATAAACATAAACTTATGAACCTCATTTCTCAATCATATGAACTCTGAATCATGCAAACTCACTTTTAAGGTTCAACTCATAAAATTATCTGTCAAAATATAGTCACCAAAAAAGGATTTAATTAGCAAAAAAATATTTTTGAGACCCATTAGTATATATGCACAACCATTTATTATTTTATTTGTTTATGGTTCTTCCTTTATATTTCTTTTATATTTCATATTTTATAAAAAGATTGTATTTATATTATACTTAGTAAATAAAATACAAAATAAAAATAAATCAAATAAAAATATTTTAAATTAATACAAAATCTTTAATTATAGGTATATTTGTGCTATATTGTGTGTGTATATCTATTTATTTAAAATATAAAAAATAATTTAAAAATAATATATATAATATTATTTTTATCAGTTGTGTCCTCTAGAGACATTGCAATATCAGTTATGCCACCCTCTTATTGTCTTCCTATCACTTGTGTCATTCCATTAGTTTAGTCGTTCACGGGTTGAACTTAATCATGATTTTTTCAAACCATGGTGTGGTTAAGAGGGGTATAATTTTCCAAACATCTCCCCTCCACCCCCAACAGCCCGTACTGGAGGATGCTTCCACTTAGTCAAAGTTGTTATCCATGATGATGATGATGATGTCTGAGTACTCCTTGGCCGCATTCACATCCTATATCCCCATGGAGAGGCCCACATCGACCTCCTTCAGCATGGTGGCATCATTTTTGTCATCCCCAATTACTCTCGCTACTGTTTGTAGGTGTACTCCCATTGTCTCGAGATTCTGCACTGGGAGGGACAAGGTCCTCGATGGGAGATGGTTCTTCTCGAATTATTAGGGAGAAAACACCAAGTTGAGTTACAGGGAATGTCGAATCTGGACCATGTCGGCATCGACCTCGAGCAGCGAAGTAGAGCCGCTAGTTAATGGTCCAAAAGAAGAGTGGGGTTGGAATGGGGTGATGGTGGTAGTGATAGGGTTGGAGGGCGGGACCAAAGCCCTCCAATAATGGGTTCCCTTCTCTGGTAATCATGGTTTTAAACTCCCATCCTCACCACGATAGTAGGAATCAAAGAGGGAGGAGGCAATAGAATTGGGAAAGAGGCCAACAACTATTGCCATGGATATCTAAGAGATTAGTCTATAGATGTTCAAAGATGGGCCCTATTTTAGAAGACAAAGGTCATCGATTCTTATATGTGACAACAATGGATGGTGTGTTCTTCTCCAAGGTCAGATCGGAGTTGGTTCACCTAAGACAAACTCAGGGCAGGGTTGCCTCCTTCATGTTAGACCTAAAGGAGGAGGCGTGGGAGGAGGAGGGCCTGTAGAGGGGAGGGTGGTGGACTAGGAGGGCCCGGAGGTGGAGGTAAGAGGAGGAGGTGATCAGAAGAGGAGGAAGGGCTAGAGGATGAGGAGGGAGAAAGAGTGGAAGGAAGAAGGAAAGGGGAAGAACTACCCTCCATTTTTATTTAATTACCCTTGTGTCCTCAAGGTTAACCGTTTGGGATGGGGATGGACGATAACTAAACTGAGAGATACAGATGATCATAGCGAAAGAAGTTAAGGGAATAATTGATATTTCAAAAAAGGGAGGGCATACCTGATATTGCAATATCTCGAGAAGATACAATTGATAAAAATCCTAAAATTTTAATATTATATTAAATTAATAAAATATAAAATTATATGTAAAATAATTACATTAAAATATGTATGCTTATATATGTGTAATTTATGTCTATCTCCACATTCAAAGTACATTAACTTCAGTCAATGCCTTCTTCCATTTTCTCCTTTCTTGGTCCTCTCTCTTCTTATCTTCTTGTAGCCTTGCTCATGTGGGCCTTGTCGCTCCTAATTACTCAATAACCACCTTAGTATCTTCATCAACCTTCTTCTCTGGAAAAATACATTCAAGTGCATTGCACCTAACCTCCTCTTTTATCCTATAAAACCACCTATAAGGATCCACTTTTGAGTGTCCACTATTCTTCCCTTTTTTTTCCTAAAGCTATGGTTAGAGAGAGATCGAGGGTCACAGAGTCAAGACTTGACATCAAACGTGCAAGCGAGATAGGAGAAGGACAGGAGTGATCCGTTTGTCAGCAAGAGGATGCCTCCGTTGTGATTAGCTTCTACTACAACATCATTGAGGCGATCATCCGTTCATGCATTTGACTACATGTTAGCATAGATTTAGATTTCCATTTAGTTTTTTGATTCAATTTTATTTGTTTGTATTGTCATTTTTTCCATAATTTCCATCTCCAATCAATTGTAATCGAAGATCCAAGTGTTCCATTGTTTCCATGTAATTTCATATAGATCACGAACAAGTATTAGGGCTACCTCTTGGAGAGTGCTTACGATCCACGAGTCTCTAAATGGAGAGACCTCCTGTCTCAAGTCTGATATGATAGAATGAGCACTTGCGGACACGTGGAAGAGATGCATGCTTCCCGCAATCTGATTTGACGATCCGAGCATGGAACCTCATGATTTCATCTCATGAATTTTATAATATTCCTCACAAGCACGGGGCACCAAAGAAGATGGAGAACCACAAGCAGTTGATCCTGCAACAAAACGACAACGTGACGATGGTGGAGTTCTCTCACAAACCCAAGTGTGGACGACCACTAGGGTTTGAGAGGGAGAGAGTGTGGACATGTATGAGAGAGTGAGAGGGATTTTATTGCTTCAACTTGTGTCAAGAAAACCCTAGGGCTGCCCCTCCTCTTATATAAAATTGGTTGGATAGGATGCACTCCCAATTGAAAGTAATGGCCTAGATTTTATTACAACATTAATTAATTAATTTTAAATATAACTAAATAAGTTGACGACATTCCTCAACAAATTTAATTTCAATTAAATCAATTTCATATGATAGATATATGAAGGAGGAGAGCCCTCCTTCCCAATATAGGGTGGCCGGCCACCATGGAATAAATTCCATGGTCGCCCACTCCTAAATGGAGTTGGAGAGCCTCCTTCACTTTCTTAATTCATGAGATATCAACCTCAATCATATTTTCCACATGTGCAACGACTTTTGTTGCTTGAATTTTCACTAAAAGAATTATTTCATGACAATTTCGATCATATCATTCATAGTTATGAGTCATATTCATCCATCCACTATTAAAGTAAATCATATTTACATTTAGTTATACAATGTGAATCTCATTCACATTTAATTGTATAATGTGAATCTAATTCACATTAACTTGTAATTTGTAATTCCCATTATAATTAAATCTCCATGATATTATGAATCAAATTCATGATATTTTATGATTATTGTAGATAATGTTATTTGACGAACATTCTGAAATCAACCTTTTAATTAATAACTTGATTGATGATAATGATTGCCGAAGTTGTTGTAGTCGGGCAATCTAGGAATCATCAAAATTGACCACACCAAGAAATTAATATAGAAAATTGATCCTCAATGTGGTCGAGTTTATTTATTATACTTGGATAAGTCCCAAGGATGAACTCAGGGAGGTGATACAAGAGTTTAGAATTAATTATCAAATAATCTAGGAAAGTAGGTTTTTGAAGAAGTAGTAAAACTTTTTGAAGTTTTTCGTATTTTTTTCACATTTTTATGAGTTTTGAAATAAGAGATGTAGTTAATTGCTAAAATAAATATGATGCTTGTATTTTGAAAGTAAATTTAATGCAGGGAAAATAATGTTACGTTATGTGTTGAGAATAACAAATGCAATATTTTTTGTGAATTTTAGATGGTGTAATAATATAGGAAATGATTTTGTGCAAGAGGTGATAGATGCATAGTGCGTCAACCAAGCCAAGCCAAGGAAATTGCAATTAACTCCTCCCTTATTTAATCTCAAAGATAATCGATTCAACAACAGTAAATTAATATCCATTTAATTTCTCAATTATGAAGCAATAAAAGATCACTATCACCAATGAAAGTGCTCTGAATAAATGAATGCTTCTTTAATTAGTTAATGCCCTAAAAGTGTATCAATATATCATCGGTCCTCTATGAGATAGAGGATCTAATTAGCCTAAAATTGATACCAAGTTCATAAAAATCCGAGTACAAATGCACCCGATACGAATAATTGTAGTTTGAGGACCTTTTTCTAAATAAAATAAATATAAATATTTGCATTTTGGTCCTTCTGAAGAGTATTTCTACAATTTCCAAAGCCGGTAGAGGCCTTCTGAAATCTATCACCCCCATGCAGGGCACGTAGTCGATTTCCTAGAACAGTTGGAATGATAACGTAAATTTCCCCAAAGTCATGCATGCATTGCATGTGACAGGGGTTCTTTGGAGAGTTAAAGAGTTGTGAGGACTTGGGTGCTAAATTCACCACATGCGCGTGCGATGTACGTGGGGAGGTAGGCTCGGTACTGGCTTATGGTTCCTATCCCCACGCGTTGGTTTCTGATTCCTTCAGGGCTATCTGAAACACGAGGCTTATATGGCATGCTTGAGGAGGATCTGAAGTGTCCGATGGATCTTCGATCAACGATTCTCTTTTGGATGTGATCGTATGGTTTGGATCGCCCCAGTTCTTGATCATATAATACCTGTAGGTCTGCACTTGGGGATCAACTCTTCTTCGTTCCTCTTGAATCTAGTCGATGTAGGACCTACTGTGGACATGAGTATGCCACCCACCTCACTTCGATCAACACAAGACTGATGATCGTCGGTGAAGAGGGTTCCTTGATCTGTTGATGGCACCTGCAATGGCAACATAGGCTGAAGCTTTCGAAGCTTTGCCCGGCACTAAGCTCAAGGAAAGAGGGAGGTGAACGGAATTCTTGGAATGGTAGTGGATGAGGATCTTGTGGCTCCATCCTTGGTGAGGTCGGAAGTGGAAGTCTGTGGGAGGTAGGAGGAAATTTAAACAGGATGTATGAGATAGGTTGATTGTCAAGCAGGGGGTCGATTCAATACATATGGATGATTTGAGGTGATGGGATCTTCTATAGGAAGATGATGATGATGATGATGATGAAGAGTAACGAAGAGGAAAGGTAAGACTAAAAGTCTAGAGGAGGATACCTAGTAGTCACATGAAGATGGAGGAGGAGAGTCTTAACTCTGATGCTTGCTTCAGCCACGGTGAAGATAGTGAAGCTCAAGTGCTTCCTCAAGGAAGAATGCAGCAGTAAAGGGGGTGAATTCCTTTGGATCTCGCTTGGGAGATGGTCACCGCAAGGGTTGTGGGTTGTTGTCACCAACCTAGGTACCTCTCTCTCTCGGTATTGCTTTCAGACGATGATGGATGATATGGTGGATAAGGTTTGAAAAGTTAGGGGATGGACGACTTAAATCGGATGGAGTTGTAGATGATTGGGTTTGGGTTGAAAGGATATAAGCGATGGCTAGAGATTACGAAGGTGTTAGGTGAGAAGCATGTGAGTTGGTTTCGTTAGGTAGTGGTTGTGATTAGGATTAGGTTTGGTCAATGGTTTCCGTAAGTTGGGGAAGAAGGTGATCGGGAATAGGGTTAGTTAGGTTCCCAAGGGTTAGGGATAGGGGGTTCGGAAGTTGATCGGTTCTGGAGTATGTGGCATGGATCGGAGAAGAAGATGGGCAACCGACTATAATGGTTTGCGTAGTGGAGCTAGATGGGTATCAGATGGGAGTTCGCTAGAGGAGGGAATGATCCAACCATCGTTGGATCGACTATGATCCAACAATGGGCATGGCTCATGTGCGAGGTCAAAGGGAGCAGGTGGGTTGCTGACGTCAACCACGTGGATAGCACGTAAGGAGAAAAGAGGGTAGGTGGAGATGGGTTCCTCCGTTGGATATGAGTTAACCTGACGGTTAGGATAGGAGGTGTTTTAAGGACAAAGTGGGTTGACCAAAGAAGGGATGGTCTGATTGTAGGGTTGTGAGGTGGCCCAGTCAAGAGCTGACAAGTGGGATGTTGATACAAAAATAAATAGGTAATAAATAGAAGATGGAATATGATGCAAAAATACCCTACATGAAAAATGAAGGGTTCAAATGTAACAAGAAAGCAGAATGAAAGATGTGTATTTTTCGGTGATATATCATGTACATAAAATATAAGTTTTTTTGTTTTGCAATTTTTATTTGATTTTCTATAGATAAATATTGCATGCAAAAATCAAACATTATATGAAATGAGTAATGGATAGAAATGCATTTTTTTTGGAATATTTATGATTTAGAAATGAGTCAAAATATTAGGGGAGTGAAATATATACACGTGGGTTAGATTAGTAAGCTCGAGCCAGAATTGGTATTTTTAATTGCTTTTTTGTTTTTTTGGATTTTTGTTTTTATATAAATAGTTAAAATATGGAATAAATGAAGAAATGAAAAAGAAAGAAATTAAAAGAGTGAAATATGTACATGAAATGCCATGTCAAAATCAATAAAAATGTACAATGCATAGCGAGGTCCCAAAACCTATTTTTTCAAATGAATTACAATTATTTTGAATTTGGCCTTGATTTATAGATAATCGAGTGTACAATAATTTAAAACTGAATAGAGCACATTTGGACATTGTGTGAGAGAGATATCAGCATGTGCAACTTTTTGTCTTGAAATTAGGGTTTGGGGTTTATTTCAAATGTTTCAAGTTAGTATTTTTTAGGATTTTTTATTGATTAAGGTTAACGATATATTCACAAAGAAGTTAGTTTCAAGTCAATTAGAGTTAGCTTGAATTAATAAAAAAGGGGCGAAGTTAGGTGAAATTATAAACATGAATATGAATGCAGAAATGAATGTTAATTTATGCAAATTATTTACATGTGCATGAAAGTTGGTTTTATGATATTAACAGATGAATGCATCTAATTTTTCAAGATGAAGATCTATCTTCAAATAATTAGAGTGATGAATCACATATTCATCAATCCTCTATACTTAAACCCTGTTCATTGTCAACAACTAAAGAAATGAAGAGGTGAAATTAGATTGGGTTCCATACCAAGATCATGAGCAAAAGTTGAAAATGGAGCTAGATCCAACCTTTGGATTAATATTTGGTGGAACTATTGTGAGAATCAGGGCTTCGAAATCAACTGCCTTCATGTTCTACACATCATTGTAACAGTTTTAGCTCATAAGTTTTCTTAGATCAATCCCCCGCGAACATTGAACAACTGTCTCATGTATGTGAAGGGTGTTATCTCTTCCCATCTGAAATGTCAGACTACCGCGTAAACCTCTCCTCCAATAACTTGTCCTCAAGGAGTCAGGTATTTCTTACTAAGTTCGGGTACATGCTAGTTCATAACAAATACGGGGAAAGAAGTTTTTAGAAGAACTGAGAAAGTAATTGGAGTGCGATGGGTGTAGTCACGTCTCTTATGGAATTGTCCATTGTAACCAAATTTCTACTAAGATATGTAGGTTGTCTGAAACTTGGACCTTTGCAGTCAAAGATTTATTTGGTAGTTGGATACTTTTGGTATGGATTTTTGGTTTCTCTGCATGGATCTTTTGTGTCGCGATGGATACAAAATCTGTGTTCTGCCTTTGTTTTGGGGTCTTAAAAAAGCTATGCTGGCAATCCATTCCTTATCCGAAGCTTTATTTCAACCCGAACTCCGACTGTTAGATGTCAATGCTACCCAAAAAAAGACTCACATAATCTTCCAACACCTTGTCTGAGTTGAGATAAGTGCACAATGTTAGAATACATATTAATTTCCTCTTCAAGAGTTGTACCCATAATGAGACGACTGGGTTAGAAACTAAGAGTGGTTAGAAACTAAGAGTCGAGGTCTGAGCACTGTCAAGCAAAATTCAAATAATTAAGTCAAGACATGGAGTTCCTAAAATCCTATTTCTCGGTGAAGTTCCTTTGAAAACTAAGTGGATTAAGGACAAGTCAAGACCATTCTCGATTTATTCTCACAAATTGGTTCAGAACCTAGGGCTTTTCACAAATGGGGATGCATGAAATGTTGAATGAAGTGCAGATGCAACACCTATCTTTTAATTTTATGAATTTTATCTCTTTATTGTTATTATTTTAGTTGATTTTACACATATTATACATGGTTATAAGTACTACACATGTTTTACACAATTTAAAATTTTTACACGAATTACCCACACCCTTTGTTAGTTTTATAAACAGAATATATGAAACCATATAATACAATGTAATGCAGAGTGTTGCATGATGCAACTCACCCCCCATACTTAGCGTATGCTAAGTATAGAAGGATGCATAAGAAGAAAAGGAGGAGAGGGATAGAAGTCGGTCACCCCCCATACTTAGGCTATTGGTCAGCCTAAGTATAGAAGAGAGCATAAATGGGGCGGTCGAGGACAAGAGGAGAGAAGGTGGATATAAACATTATGGGCATTGATCCCCCATATACTTAGGCTTTTGCCTAAGTATAGAAGAAATACAAAGGGAACCGATGGGATCAAGAGAGAATGTATAGAGTTCAAGGAGGTTTTCGGCAAACCTTCTTGCAGACATGTGGTGGGAGAGAATAAGGATATGAAGAACATGACGTAGAAGATTCCCAACTATTGTCGAAGTGATCCACAGAATAGTAGTATTCGGTGGAGGCTCTCAAATTAATTCTCCTTTGTGGATGCTCTCTCACTTGGTCAATCATCCCGACCTTGGACGATGAGTACTCTAATGAAGCGGTATTCGTCTGGTCATATTAAATCACTGCGGTCCGTTACTATACCCTGGGGCAGAGTACTCTAAATAATTCATGTCTATGGTGATGTATCTAGTTGGTTTTTTAGACCCTGAAGTCAGGATAGGAGGACGACCAGAGTGCTTCACCCCTTAACTAGCAACTAGACTTGAGGATGTGGCCCTTCTTGATGGAGTCTGTGAGGTGTTGTCCATAGGTTCCTCATTGGATGAATCTCCATTTATATTGTATATCTCTTGTAGGGTGATGAATATGTGATTCATCACTCTTAAAGTTGAAAATAGAGTCTTGTTCCCGAGTATTTAGTAGTATATTTCCCTTTATATTACATAAATAGCATTCATACATGGATCCGTAATACATGCATTTTTATTTGCATTAAATAGGAAGCCTAATTCACTTGTAAAATATTCACCTAGTTATATGTATTTTATACCACCTCCAAAAAGCATAAAAATTAACCCTATACTATGTATATTACTAATGAATAATACAAGGAGAAGGGTGAAAATTCCTAGCCTGTAAAAATACCCAATAAAAATCCCAAACCTAGTTGGAGACCCCAGACCTTAGAATGCCAACATCTACCTCATACAACCTACGATTTAGGTCTACTCACCCTTCAGATTAATACATATTCAGAGACCTTTAAAATAAGACCAATTTCATTTAAATCGGAGCTCGTATGCAAAACTTGGGTTTTTGGCTTTGTGCACTATATGTATGTATATTTACACCATTGTATTTTTTGTATCACATTTGACCTCGTCTCCATTTTTGGTCAACATGAAACTTGTAGATCTCATCTGCAACTTTCATGTTTTGAGTTTTTCCAAATTCGGCCTCTATCTCTCTCTAATTCCATTTTCTCTTTCAGCCATTCAGAGCAGGCCACACCACACCCTCTGATTGCGCCACGCAGCCCGTTCCATTGCGCGCCACGCGCCCTCCATTCCCCGCCGTCTGATCTCGCTCCCTCTCTCTTGATCTGGGTCGTCCATCATCGCAGCGCTTCTCAGCCCCCCGATCAAGTCCTGGATCCATCTAGACCGCTCGCCAGCACTGCACCCTCCTTGCGCCACGTAGCGGCATCGACACCCTTCGATGCTTCTGCTTATCACTTCATCTCCACCATCCATCTCGCCCTTAACCTCTGACATTCGATCTAGGCTCAAGATCTCATCACAACTGCACGTCCGCGCCTCCATCTCTGCCCGCCACGTGGTGCGCCCTGCGCCCTTGATCCCATCACCCTTGATCTAATCCTAGCCATCCTCTTGCGCCCTCCTCCTGACCATTGTATCACTCGATCCAACGGTCCAGACATCGTCGTCTACCTCCCGCAAGGCCCGCATGAAGGATATGGTAAAATCCTCAAGCGCATCACGGAAGCGTGATCGTCGTATCGAATACGACGAAGAACGACTAGTCGTACTAGTTGTTCTATGCAGCGGAATCTAAAAAAATTTTCATACAACAAAACCATATGATCTAAGAACACTTCTCGGATTGTTTCGTCTAAACCAAAAACAAGTAATAGGATTACCTCTTGAAGCATGGTTGCGATCGGGTCTCTAAACGAAGAGACCTCCTGTCTCAAGTCCGATCCGATGGAGGAGACGCTTGGGAGCGCGGGGATGAACCGCATGCTTCTCGCGATCCATGTTGATGATCCAAGCGGCGGATCTCCTGATCTCGACACACGAGATCTGTCATCTTCTTCACGAGCGAGGCGCACCGAAGGAGATGGAGATCCACGAGCAGATGATCGGGCAGCATAACGACGATGTTGCGTCGATGGAGAACCTCTCCATGGCATCCATGGTGGACGGCCATGAGAGGGAGAGATAGGGCTGACGTCTAGAGAGAAAGAGAGAGAGATGCTTCTCAAGCATTATGTGTAAAGAGAGAGCATGGGTATTGTTTACTCCGGAAACCGGTGGTCTTAAGCTCCTCACAAGGCGGGAACTTAGTCGCTGAGTCGACCACACGAGATCCGGAATAAAACAACAATTAACCCACAATAAATATATGCAATGAATATCCAAAAATGTGGAGTTAAAATTTATTATAACTCTACATGCAAATGTGTATAGGTGTAAGTACAGGTAGAGGTCGAACACTGGGAGGCGAATGGTTGTATGTAATGTATCGTTCAATTATTCAATCAATTGTGCATGTCCTTTTATTGTTTTTGTGGGTTTTGGGTTTTGTAATTTTTTATATTTTTGTTTTTTTATAATTTTTATTTTGATTTTATATTTTATACTTTTTTTTATTTTCTTTTCTTTTTATATTATTAATTATATAAATATATATACTATATATATATAAAGATATATATATATATAAGAAGAGAGAGAGAGAGAAGTAATATAGAATGTATATATATATATATAAACATAAAAACTTAATATATAGACATATATTTTATAATTTTTTTTAATTTTTTTTTATATTTCTAATTTTTATGTATTTTTCAATTCAAAAATGTCCACAATATAGGACTAAATAAATAACCGTATATAATTTGGGTTTTAAAAATATCAAATAATGCCCAAAATTGCCCAAATTAATTTTCACATATTAATAATAATATATAGATAATTATAAAAGAGAGAAATGTATTTTTAGGGTTTTTAAAGAGTTTTTCTAATTTTTATGTTGATTTTGGGGTTTTATGATTTTTATCTTTTTTCTTTTTCACTTTTTTAGGGTTTTTCATTTTCTGGACTCAATATGTATATAATTATACTATATGTATATTTTTTGGAATTTTTCACAAACATTTTCTAATTTTTTTGTATTTTCTAATTTAAACAGTACAAAAATGGCTTCTATTTCATTTTTAAGAATTAGGAAAAATGCAAAAAATGCAAACTAAAATATGGGCGTGAACAAGCATGGCATGGAGCATCTATCCTAATTTTTGTGGATTTTTAGAAGCCTAATAGGTATTTTTAGATAAATAGATAAAGACACAAAAAGTAATTAAGCCTGGCAGGGGCATTTTTGCAAATAAAATAACATCCAGGGGCACAGGTGCAAAAATACCAGAATATTATAACGTGTTTTGCAATTTTAAGGACTAAAACTAATTAACTAAACCCGCCAGGGTCCCCTTGCAATTTAACCACCACGTGGGACTGCACGTGATCCGCACTCATAGGGACCAAAATGCAATTTCAGAAAGTATAGGGTCCTGGTTGCAATTTTTCACAAAAATAATACACTGAATATTTTATTTAATGGACTAAACATAAACATGCGACTCTACAGGGGGACTTGTGCAATTTTACCACCTCACGTGGGACAACACGTGAGGTGACGTGGACTGGACCCAAGTGTAATATGCAAAAACTACAGGGGGTCATAAGCAAAATATCCACATTATTTACAACGTTATATTTATTTTACAAGACTCAAAATTAAATACAAAAAAGGCGGGGGCTAGATGTGCAATTTACCCCCAATAGGCGCTTTATCCGACGGCTGATCTTCGTTCACTTGACACGTGGCGCCTCCACGTGCGCCGATGACGCTTCGCCGATGGAGCGCTGAGATTAGATCAGCCCCGCTGATCTGACGGTGGGCACGATGCTTCATCGGACGGTGGCTGTTCGATCTGGACCTTCGTCTTCATCCAACGGTAGAGAGCACATATGGAAGAACAAGGAAGAACGCTCGCCTGGGCGAGCTTCCTCCGCTCGGATCTCGCTCCTCCGCCGGTCTTCGTCGCACCTGAAGGTCTCAATCGCTTCCCTGGAAGGGTCTTCTACCTGCTGGAGCTGTTGGATTGGCCGGAGGCAGCCTGGAGCACAGGAGCGAGCTCGGGGAAGAAGGGCGGCTCCAGGTACCTCCGCCGGCCTTCAGATCGTCTCCTGGTGCTCCCCTTCGCACCTAACCTGCACAGGAAGGAATTGCGGCTCGAGGGCGTTCTCCTCGACCAGGGGTTTGAAGCTGTCAGCGTAAAATGGGGCGAGGTGGCGATGCTCCGGCGAAGCGGCGGAGTCGAGCATCGATTCGCGGAACCAAGGGGGCTCCGGTTGGTATGAAGTGGATGGAAGGTGGAGAAGGCGAATAGGAACGAAATGAGGGCAAAAGCGAGTCGGAAAACGGTCGGGAACACGGTGAACAGCTCGCCGGAGCGGAGCTCCGGCGAACTACTAAATCGGATTTCTACGCTAATCTACTGGATTAAAGGCTAAATAAAATGCGGAATTAAAATGCTGGAACAAGAAACTAAGTAAAAATGATAAAAACGCAGCTCTTAGACCTGGGGGCCGCCAGGGAGCAGGGTGGTCGCCGGAGCACCACCGCGTCAAAATTTCTCCGACCTCCGGCCAAGTCGAGGTGCTGGGCGACTCCTCCTGTCACGAGGAACACACCAGGAGCAAGAACAAGGCGTTTTGGTGGAGTGAAAATGGCCAACTTTGGCCGGGAAGTCGGAGGTTTTTATTTATAGACATCCCTGGAATCCCCCATTGACCGGCGATTATTGGAGTATCTACACTATGTACAATGGATCTAAGCAATCGGCGCGAATCTTGGATGATCAGGGAACAAAATCGGTGAAGGGACTGTGGTCGATTGATGCCTGTGGCGAGCGGGAAAAAGGGAGGAAATCGGGGAAACGACCTTCCTCGTCACGTCAGACGGCTGGAGGTCGAGTTGACCTGCGGTCAACAGGCGGGACGCGCCCATTGGTCCACCTCAGCCGCTACACGCCAAAATAGGGAGCCTTATAAAAAAAATGAATTATTTAACCTAGTAAATGATTTTATTAGATTTTACTTATAAAATAAAAAATGTTTATAAATTAATGTAGTATTTATTTATGATTTTTATTTATTTTTTTGAAGTATTTTATTATAGTTTTATTAAAATAATGTGTATATGTATGTATTTTATATGTATTTTTGTATATTTTATTTTTAGTTTATTTATTTTATTTTATTATTTTAGTTTCCTATTTTATAATTTTATAACTTATCTTTGTGAGTATAAATATATTTTTATTTTATTTTTATGAGTTCATTTATATTTTTAAATAAATAGATGTATGTGTATGTATGTATACTTATAGGTATTTTACCTATATATTATATACATTTTATTTATTTGATGAATTTTATTTGTTTTTATTTTGGATTTGTATTTTTAATAAGTTATGTGTAATATATATATATTTTTAGAAAAACATAGATGAATAAAATAATTACAGAATGTTTTCCCCTTTATTTATATACACATGGGTAGCATAGGTATTTTGCCTAGGTATTATCTAGGCTTATTTTATTTTTGAAATTTCTTTTTGGTTTTCTTTTAATTTCAATATGTACATGTATTATAAATATTATTTATAAAATTCTAAAAATATAATTTCGTACAAATAATAATTATTGAACAAAATGAATATTTTAATCGGGCACTATGTACAATGAGGGTCAAAAACCTAACTTCCACAGATGGACTCCAAAAATTATGAAACCAATTTTATAAAATATATTATGGAATGCTATATACAATTAAAGGTGAGTTTGGGTGATTTGGAGTTTTTATTTGCAAGATATGGGTCTGTGAAGTTGAGATTTTTGGTTTTTATTTTGTGTATAAAATGTACACTGAGTCTTGTTTTTATATAAACTAAATTTTGTATTTTTATTTACATTATTATCTACAACTTTCATGTACAAAGTTTCTTTATTTGATGAATTAATAATTATGTACAAAATAGGTGTCAAAAATGCATAAATGAATAAATAAATGAGGTATTTATTGTATAATTGGCCCTTATCTCCCCCTACTTTATTCCTTGTCTACCAAGTCCATGCTGTCCTTGGTCTCGGGGTTCGGGTCATAAAATATTTGCAATATTTTATTCCTTTTTCTTTTCTTCCCTTTATTCTATAATTTTGGCATTAAAAACCTTATTTTATGTACCTTAAATACAATTAATAATGAATGCTATTTTATACAAATTAAGGCTATTTACATGCATTTGCTGGGGTTTTTAAGGCCAAAATGATAGAATAAAGGTGATGAAATGGAGATTCATCACCCTCCTATACTTGCCTTTGCTAGTCCCTAGCAAACACTTATGCAATAAGTACAAAAAGAACAAAGAATAAGAAGAAAAGAAAAAGTAAAAATAAAGAATTGAAAGAATAAATCGAATTGGTCATGAATTTTAAACTCATCTGTACAAACTCAAAGTTTGGAGCTCAGGTTATACCTTGGTGTGAGAATGTGTGTGGAACCTAGTCGGGAACCAAATTTAAAACACAACAGCCTTCGATAGTCACAGAACTTGGCTCAAATCACCTCAATAGCCAGGTCAAAACTAGCCTACACCATACACAAACCCTTATGACTATGAAGCTGACTTGTACAGTGTAAGTGATAGTGGCTCCCCACCTCAGAAGTGGCAAAGAAACAACCTCCCCTATCCTGGTAACTCTAATGCCTCGGTCTAGCAACTCTTTCCTCGAGAAGCGGGGTATTCCCTTCTAAGTTCAAGTGCAACCGGCTCAAGAAGAGGGGGAAGAAGTATAGACTTTTGGAAGCTCAGCCAGTGTAGCCGAGTCTCCCGCTGCAAGCTTCATGAGATGAAACATGGATACCATAAGCTTTTGCTTTATTGAACTATATACACTCCGGTGGGGTTATTAAATTTTCAATCCGACCCACCACTTTTTTGGAGTTCTTTTTTTTTTTTTTTTTCAATTGCATCTGTACAACATATCTACATGGTGCAGCATATATACAAGAAATTTCCTCTTGAGCCAGTAGACTATCCCTCTTTTGAAGCTTTATTGCAACCCACAGCTTCAGTCCTTAGACTTCATCACCACTAGACCAAGTTGAGGTGCACTTCCTTCACTATAAGAAGAAGAGAGGTTCCGCCTAGAAGTACTACCCTCATATGCTACCCCAAGCCAAAGGAAACTGCCTTCTCACCACCTCATCCATGGAGAGCTATGTGAAAGGTGCAGGTGTCCAAGTTAGGTCACGGCCGACAAGAGTCATGCGTGTGTTTCGAAAAGTTCTAGTTAGTCCACTGAGGTCCCTTGAACCTAGCCCTGATTTCTCAAAGAATTAAGTCTGAATAGACCTGAAGTACCTTAAACCTAGTTCCCATATGGTTCCAGTGCAGTTAGGTGCAGTAAGGTCCAACCAAGCTCCAATCTTCGACTTTATTGGACTAGTTCAATCATCAAGCTCAATAAAAGAACATGCATGCAATGCAAATGCTATTTACAAATATGCAAAGAATAATGCAATTTTTCAAAGAATTTGAAAACAAAGAGAAGGATTTTTACACAAAGAATTTTTGCAAATAAAAGCATTTTGACACTCATAGTAGAAAATATGTACAACTATTTACACGGGCGTGCCGCTTTATTTTACAAGAATTAAGAATTTACAATTTAGTTTTTATTTATAAGCATATATGTACACTTATTAAAGAATTGTGTTCATTTATTTATATACACATGGGTAGCATAGGTATTTTGCCTAGGTATTATCTAGGCTTATTTTATTTTTGAAATTTCTTTTTGGTTTTCTTTTAATTTCAATATGTACATGTATTATAAATATTATTTATAAAATTCTAAAAATATAATTTCGTACAAATAATAATTATTGAACAAAATGAATATTTTAATCGGGCACTATGTACAATGAGGGTCAAAAACCTAACTTCCACAGATGGACTCCAAAAATTATGAAACCAATTTTATAAAATATATTATGGAATGCTATATACAATTAAAGGTGAGTTTGGGTGATTTGGAGTTTTTATTTGCAAGATATGGGTCTGTGAAGTTGAGATTTTTGGTTTTTATTTTGTGTATAAAATGTACACTGAGTCTTGTTTTTATATAAACTAAATTTTGTATTTTTATTTACATTATTATCTACAACTTTCATGTACAAAGTTTCTTTATTTGATGAATTAATAATTATGTACAAAATAGGTGTCAAAAATGCATAAATGAATAAATAAATGAGGTATTTATTGTATAATTGGCCCTTATCTCCCCCTACTTTATTCCTTGTCTACCAAGTCCATGCTGTCCTTGGTCTCGGGGTTCGGGTCATAAAATATTTGCAATATTTTATTCCTTTTTCTTTTCTTCCCTTTATTCTATAATTTTGGCATTAAAAACCTTATTTTATGTACCTTAAATACAATTAATAATGAATGCTATTTTATACAAATTAAGGCTATTTACATGCATTTGCTGGGGTTTTTAAGGCCAAAATGATAGAATAAAGGTGATGAAATGGAGATTCATCAGGTATGCCTCTCTATTTATAGGGTTTTTGGGATCCATGGATCTCAATCCATGGGACATATAAAATCAATGGATGAGATTGATTTATGTCAATCCAATGGTCAAGATTGTTGTTGGTAAAAACCAACAACTTTAGATTAAAATATAATTGACAAAATCAAATATAAATCAATCCAATAAATAAGGAGAGAATATGCATGGAGATCAAATCTCCCATGCATCATCAAGGTGGACGGCCACCCATTCCAAATAGGACATGGGTGCCGCCCACCACATACCATGTGGGGCAATCTCATGGAAATCCATGAGATTGCATGCTTCCTTGATTTTCTCCATTATTTATTTCCAACAACTTTTGTTGGTTATTTATTCATCAAAAATAATTCACAATTATATTTGAGAATATTGCAATCTTGCCATGGAAAAACTGTGAATCATATTCACAACCCAAAACAACATATAATTTACATTGTCAATTAATTACACAATGTGTATCCAATACACATAATAATCAATCAACAAATATAAATTATAATTGACTCTCTCTAATACATTATAAATCACATTTATAATATATTATGAATAATTGGATATTGCTATCCACATTATTCTTATCCATGATAATTAAATCATATTTAATCATCTTGGATCTCTTTATCTCATGTGTTCAAATAATATGAATCACATTCACATTATTCACATCTTTGATAATTAAATCATATTCAATTATCTTAGATAACTCTCTTTATAACATCAATCAAATTCATATTAATTTTGATAATTAAATCACATTTAATTATCCATTTTCTCAATGCTCGGATACATTTTATCAACAATGAAATTATCCTGAACCCATTCAAGGATAATGCGCTTTCTCCACGAATACTTGGAGATAAGGACAGGGCGATTGTATTGTTCTACGTATAGACTTGGATATTGATATCATATCTCAAATCCCGATCGCGGGCCTCCTATAGATGCTTGATTAAATCAAGACCGCAAATCTAATCTTCTCATTGCATCTGAATCATATTCAGATCAATGTCCAATAATTGGACTAAGATAAGATTACTTCTCTACTGAGAGGAGTCACTAAAATCCAGACCTGTTTCATCACTCCCTAGGAATGGAAGCGTCATGGTTATACAATCGTTTATGATCACATCACCCTCAGGTATTCCTAATACCTGTACATCCTGCATACTGGAAGACTCAGAATAAACCCGAAGTATTAGATCAACTTTACATTGTCTACTTCAGGGTTTTATAAGTAAGTTTCTCATTCGATCATTGGGAATCGGTATCGATCATATACTTTCCAAAAGCATATATCATACCTAGGTCTTGATCATATACTTTCCAAAAGTATATATCAAACCTACAAATTCAGTCAATCTTCCAAAGCGAGACCACCATGCGCATGGACTTTGATTCTTCCCAATATCTCATGAGTGAGCTCATGTCTTCCGGTTCAGTAACTGAACCTGTATGATCCCTTTGAGAGATCGTATTACTCATATGCCCTTATATGCACACCAGCGCGTTGGTGTATAGACCTTGATTAGGTCATCAACCTATTGGTCTGCCAAATGTACATACTCAGACATATAGTAAAACATCTGTCTTCGGTCAAAGGATGTGTGCCTATATCATGACAGCATACGATATAGGACTTTGGTTATCTCGATCTCGTTAAGTCAACTCTTTGACCTAACTCATCTGACACCTCTGAATCTCTATTCCTATGCAGAGGACTTGCATCAAGAGGTTGGTCAGATATCAGCCTAACTGAGATAGGATTGCCATCTCCTACTCAGGCTGGAGATCATCTCTTAACAATCATTTGACGGTGCTTGATGAGTCCTCAATCTAACTCATTAGATATTCATCTAAGCACCAGCCTCTATGATTCAATAATTGAATCAACAGCTGTATGATCATTAAGATGGCCATGGTACATAAGCCTAATTGTACTAATGTACCTATTATGCAAATTATGTATTCTTTATTTCAGATTAAGGAGTGAATTGCAATAACATTTATTGCATAATGGCTCGCTGTGGGCTCGCATGTCCAACAATCTCTCACTAGCCCAAAGAGCCATTAATGGGCTAATCATTTAAACCCACACTCATGTGACAATCATAGGCTATTTAGAAAATAGCCAGGTAAGCTGATCAGTCACTCCGTTCCCAAGAGACTACGCCAAGTCCTTTTAGGACACTTGCATATCTCCTAGTAACAGTGCTCGCATCCAATGCGAATGTTGCATCTTATGCAACCGATACTCAATTTTTGTTAGTTATAGTGTCCTTTACACTACATCTTATTAATTATCATAACCAGTATTTCGATAATCCTTATTAGAAAACCTTCATTCCTGGAGATCTCTATCTCCTAAGATATCTAAAGTTAAGACCCTTATAGATCACTATCTACAAGGTCTTAAACTTTTGAAGATAAGACTTTGAGATCACTATCTCTAAGTTTCATCATCTTTGAAGATATTATTATTACTGCAATCAAGTGTTTTATCTCCATAGTAGGATTAGTAACAATTTACTACTCCCACTGCATGGTAGACATCTGGTTCTTGTACACATCTAGCATACATTCAGCTTCTCATAACTGATGCACAAGTGCAAGCAGTTCTCAACTCTTTGAGGTGCTATCCCTCTAGATAGGTTACTACCACATCTTAAAGGAAGGAAGCTTTTCTTGGAATTTTCCAGAAAATGGAATAATTCCAAGGTGTGCTACTAATGTGTTGGTCCCAATACCCTCTTCTCTTTGCTTCTGAACGACTTCAGAATTAAGATCTAAGAGGTATCCTTGAGATCATATCTCAAGGTGTGAAACAACCAAATTATAAAACACTTATTACTATCCTTATATCATTCCTATTGATTAGAATAATATCTACATTTAGCACGATGAACACATTGGCACTCCAACTAAGCTTCACATGGTTCATCAAGATTCTATCTGAAATCATAACATTTATAATTTCATCAAATCTTATGTTCCAACTATAAGAAGCTTATTTGAGTCCAAAGATGGAGTTCTTTGGCTTGCACACCTTGCTTTCCTCAACCATGAAGCCATGGGGCTACTTCATATGAATATCCTCAGAGAGGTATTCATAGAGGAATGCAATCTCGACTCACATCATAAAGATGTCATAGTTGAGTTGTGTAGCTACAGTTAGCAATATTCTGATGGGTTAAACACGGTCACTTGAAGAGCAAGTCTCATCGCAAGCGATGTCTTCTCTTCGGTGTGTAGCTTATGGCTACGAACCATGCTTTGAAGGTCTCTACCTTCTCATCAGGTTCCCTCTTTCTCTTGAAGATCCATTTACACCTTAATGGGTCTTACCCATATAGGTGGATTCTCGAGGGTCCATATACAACACTTGTATATGAAGTCTACATTAGACTTTTATTGCTAACATCCATCTTTCCATGTCATGATCTTCAGGAGCTTCATCACATGAAGTCAGATCTTTGTCAGATTCAACTGACACATGGAACCCATCATCAAACTTATTTGAAGGGGTATTAGTGTTTCATCTTTAATTGTCTTTTAGTTTCCGATTCTGGGAGCATCATTATCATCTCAAGATTAAATGAGTTCCTTTACTTCATTTTCATCTTGATTCTTAAGAGAGTCATCCTATAAGAATCATATTCCCAAAGATGAGATCTTTTAAGAATCTCAAGGTCATAAAGTAGGTATCCAATACCATCCTTTATTTTACTAATGAAGTAGCATTCTCTAGTGCCAGATTCCAGCTTAATCACATGGAACCTTATTAAGGATATATAATGTAGTCTCTACCACATATATATATATATATACCTGGAAACTAAGAGATAATTATGCTAAGATTAATCATTGATCAAATCATGTCACACACGATCAATTGTATCTCCCTACAACTCTATTGAGTTAAGGTTCATCAGGAGGATTGAGATAGGAATGATATTCATATCTCCATAAGGTATTTCTTGAATTCATCTAATAGGTACAAGCTACCTTGGTTAGATCAAATTCATTTCATCTTCCTTCAAACTTTGGTTCTAAACCAAAATTGTGAAATCTTTGAACATTTCAAAGGTTTCTTAGGTGAAGAGAAGAAATCTCATATCATACATAATCATCAATAGATATCACATATCCATAATGTTTACTATGATATAGATGATTCACATACATCAATATGTATGAGATCCTGAATACCTTGACATTTTACACCATTCCCAAGGTAGGGTGTATTGGACATTTTTACTTTGAATACAATATCCATAAGTATGCAAGTTTTGAAATTTTAGACATTCTAAAATTTCATCTCTTACTTGTCCATTGATCTCATCAATAGACATATGTCCAAAACATTATGCCAGATCATTGTTAAATGATCTTTATCCTCCTATTGATCTTTAAAGGTTTAATTTTCAGTATTAGAAATCTTAATGAACCATTCATTAATTTTCTAATTTAGTAGAGTCCACAAGATTTTAGATCACTATCTGAAATATCTCCATCATAACTCTTTATGATAGATTTATTACAGAATTCATGTTTATTTCCAACATTTGGAAATAAATAATAAGTGTAATCTAATATCTAGGTCATAGAGACATTCTCTAAGATTAAGAACTCCCACTAAAAATATGAAGTATATTCATCAGGTGAAATTGTTGCAACAATTGCATCAGTTCCAACTTAGATGACCATTAAACCTTAAGATTAGATTTCTAATATCCCAATACACATGCAACCAATTGCAAGTGTCATTAGAAGATTGAGATACAATTATTAGACTTTATATTATCAAATAAGTAAGTCAATTTCAATGATTATAAGTAGATTATTTTGATGTACTATCCGATTCCTTCTCTAAGGATTCTAGATAGATATGATAGTCATACTATCAACACATCAACTTATTGCAGTATTGGCATTCATCCAACTCTTTGGATGTTACATGGAAGTCACAGAAGTACATTCAACTCTTTTGACTATACTTCTTACTTGGGTCCAACCCATGCTCCCATTGCGCTCCCTTTATCTATAAGCAACCATTGCTCAAGACAGAGGATCTCTTATGAAAAAATCAAAAAATTTCAATATAAGAAAATTTCAACATTTATACATGCTTCATTCAATTCATACAATATGAATATTATGAAGCTTCAGGAATGACTAGAGTAAAGACAGTAGAATGATGACACTCATCGTATCTACATTCATTTAAACTCTTAAAACTTAGGTTCAGGTAGGTACTCAAACAATTTGAATACATCATCTCCTATAGAGCCACCATTCTGCATAATGCAGAGAACCATGTCATTCATGATTATATGTTGAGAGCACATATGTATGTCATAACACCTTCTTAGATTTTATAAGGATTATATGATAATTACGATCATTATCGACATGTTACTTCAAAAGTACATTCGATGAGATCAAGACTTATAGAGACATATAAACCCTAGGGTTTCATTCCTATTGTCTTATTTAATCATCATTCCTCATTATTATGAGGAAACTTGCACATTGCAACCACATACATTATGTGTCCAATTGTAAGTATAATATCTGGATCAAAGGGTCCAATCCATGAAATTTTATTGGTTATTATTGAGTATAACATTGAGTGGGTTTAATGAAGGATTATCTGAAATAAGAAATTTGCATAAGGGTATATATTTATATATATACATGTTTTACTTTGATTTAGGAATTTTTATATCAAAGTTGTCTTGCCATGTCAACAATGAAAGTTCATTCCCTTAATCACTTTCAATGTAAGAGATATAGTTACCATTATATCTCAAGCAAGACCTGGGATCTCCTTCCTTATCTTTATTGCATCCCAATAATACGAGAACTTACAACTGGGATAAAAAGAAGCGGGAACTCATTCCGCCTTGCAAGTCCAACTTGCATCTCCCAATTCGGTCTTTAACACCCGGGTCCACCACCCCTAAGGCAATGTTGACCCGTCATTAATTGAACCAACCGTCAACAAGAATACAACTCGCTATGCGCAATCCAATATCGCCCCAATAATATGAGGACTCGATATTGGGGTCACTACGCATACGTCCTTACTCTTTCGAGAAGCGACGAGCTCGATCCAAATGGATCATATGCAGGAGCTGTCACTTCGGACAGGCGTCTCCCACATATAATATCTGGCGACGAAACCCTTCGCCTTGACGGGAGACCATGGATATCACTTATGTGATCCTCCATCTCTTATTCAAATTTAATTAATTACTATGAATCACATTCATATAATTAATTCTTCCAAGGGAATTATTAGCTCTAATCATATTAGAGTATCCTAACTGGACATAATCAATTTAATCATACTAAATTAATTATCAATCCAATTCAATCAATCAAACTTGATTATTTTACTTGAATATATATGGTAATATCTCAAAATACGTGTTAATTCGAATTTTAATAATTAGAAAAATACAACTTAATCCCTCAGACATTATCCTGGCCCTACCCGCTGTCATGGCCAGTATCGACGGGAGTGGGACGGACCGCATACGTTGCAACCCGCTACCCCAGCGATCCCCGACTAGACACCATATCCACCTCGGGAAAGGATAATACCAAATTGATTAATTTGTACTTGAGATGATCATCGGTTCTTCAACCGAAATTGTACCATATAGTAATAATCAAAACATTTTTTATTATAAGGAAATTTGCTACACAAATTCCCAAATCCTATTCAAGCATCAAGTTTGAAGATTGTGGTTTCCAATTATGATTTAGATCACATCTTAATCAATTAATTGGTTAAGGCCAAGTCAATTAGGTAAATAATCATCTTCCAATATTTCACAAATATTTTTCAAGATTATTTCACGAAATTAAAAATTAATTTCACTAATTGACAATCACATGGTTCTAGATTATGAATGTAATTTCAGCAGTGACCCCTATTTACTAAAATTAGCATATCTCAATCATATTAAATCCAAATTAGACAAAATCAATTTTCATAGATTGCTAGTTTGATTTAGGACAGAACCCAAGTGATGTTTTACGAATTTCGAGGCAAGTCTAAACAATAATTAACATTTTAATCACGTTCAGATTTACAGTTCCCGCAACAGTGCATACATGTTCATTAAAACAATCATATCTCGAGCATACAAAATCCGATTTACGCAAACTCAGATCCTATGGTTTCCTTATTTAATGGGAAACGAAATCCAAGTATTAAATTCATGTTTAAACGATTTAAACAGTGCCGAATTTATTTACTAAATAGATCTGCGAAATCAAATGCGATAAAAACTTTCGCGACCTTAGCGAACCCAAGTCGTCCTCGGTTTTTCGAATCATATTCGAAACCATCGACCTAAGGCTCTGATACCACTTGAAGGATATGGTAAAATCCTCAAGCGCATCACAGAAGCGTGATCGTCGTATCAAATACGACGAAGAACGACTAGTCGTACTAGTTGTTCTATGCAGCGGAATCTAAAAAAATTTTTCATACAACGAAACCACATGATCCAAGAACACTTCTCGGATCGTTTCGTCTAAACCACAAACAAGTAATAGGATTAACTCTTGAAGCATGGTTGTGATCGAGTCTCTAAACGAAGAGACCTTCTGTCTCAAGTCCGATCGGACGGAGGAGACGCTTGCGAGCACGGGGACGAACCACGTGCTTCTCGCAATCCATGTTGATGATCCAAGCGACGGATCTCCTGATCTCGACACACGAGATCCTTCATCTTCTTCACGAGCGAGGCGCACCGAAGGAGATGGAGATCCACGAGCAGACGATCGGGCAGCATAACGACGATGCTGCGGCGATGGAGAACCTCTCCATGGCATCCATGGTGGACGGCCATGAGAGGGAGAGATAGGGCTGACGTCTAGAGAGAAAGAGAGAGAGAGAGATGCTTCTCAAGCATTATGTGTAAAGAGAGAGCATGTATATGCCTCTCTATTTATAGGGTTTTTGGGATCCATGGATCTCAATCCATGGGACATATAAAATCAATGGATGAGATTGATTTATGTCAATCCAATGGTCAAGATTCTTGTTGGTAAAAACCAACAACTTTAGATTAAAATATAATTGACGAAATCAAATATAAATCAATCTAATAAATAAGGAGAGAATATGTATGGAGATCAAATCTCCCATGCATCATCAAGGTGGACGGCCACCCATTCCAAATAGGACATGGGTGCCGCCCACCACATACCATGTGGGGCAATCTCATGGAAATCCATGAGATTGCATGCTTCCTTGATTTTCTCCATTATTTATTTCCAACAACTTTTGTTGGTTATTTATTCATCAAAAATAATTCACAATTATATTTGAGAATATTGCAATCTTGCCATGGAAAAATTGTGAATCATATTCACAACCCAAAACAACATATAATTTACATTGTCAATTAATTACACAATGTGTATCCAATACACATAATAATCAATCAACAACTATAAATTATAATTGACTCTCTCTAATACATTATAAATCACATTTATAATATATTATGAATAATTGGATATTGCTATCCACATTATTCTTATCCATGATAATTAAATCATATTTAATCATCTTGGATCTCTTTATCTCATGTGTTCAAATAATATGAATCACATTCACATTATTCACATCTTTGATAATTAAATCATATTCAATTATCTTAGATAACTCTCTTTATAATATGAATCAAATTCATATTATTCTTGATAATTAAATCACATTTAATTATCCATTTTCTCAATGCTCGGATACATTTTATCAACAATGAAATTATCCTGAACCTATTCAAGGATAATGCGCTTTCTCCGCGAATACTTGGAGATAAGGACAAGGCGATTGTATTGTTCCACGTATAGTGACTTGGATATTGATATCATATCTCAAATCCAGATCGCGGGCCTCCCATAGATGCTTGATTAAATCAAGACCGCAAATCTAATCTTCTCATTGCATCTGAATCATATTCAGATCAATGTCCAATAATTGAACTAAGATAAGATTACTTCTCTACTGAGAGGAGTCACTAAAATCCAGACCCGTTTCATCACTCCCTAAGAATGGAAGCTTCATGGTTATACAATCGTTTATGATCACATCACCCTCAGGTATTCCTAATACCTGTACATCCTGCATACTGGAAGACTCAGAATAAACCCGAAGTATTAGATCAACTTTACACTGTCTACTTTAGGGTTTTATCAGTAAGTTTCTCATTCGATCATTGGGAATCGGTATCGATCATATACTTTCCAAAAGCATATATCATACCTAGGTCTTGATCATATACTTTCCAAAGTATATATCAAACCTACAAATTCAGTCAAGCTTTCAAAGCGAGACGACCATGCGCATGGAATTTGATTCTTCCCAATATCTCATGAGTGAGCTCATGTCTTCCGGTTCAGTAACTGAACCTGTATAATCCCTTTGAGAGATCGTATTACTCATATGCCCTTATATGCACACCAGCGCGTTGGTGTATAGACCTTGATTAGGTCATCAACCTATTGGTCTGCCAAATGTACATACTCAGACATATTGTAAAACATTTGTCTCCGGTCAGAGGATGTGTGCCTATATCATGACAGCATACGATATAGGACCTTGGTTATCTCGATCTCGTTAAGTCAACTCTTTGACCTAACTCATTTGACACCTCCGAATCTCTATTCCTATGCAGAGGACTTGCATCAAGAGGTTGGTCAGATATCAGCCTAACTGAGATAGGATTGCCATCTCCTACTCAGGCTGGAGATCATCTCTTAACAATCATTTGACGGTGCTTGATGAGTCGTCAATCTAACTCATTAGATATTCATCTAAGCACCGGCATCTATGATTCAATAATTGAATCAACAGCTGTATGATCATTAAGATGGCCATGGTACATAACCTTAATTGTACTAAGGGACCTATTATGCAAATTATGTATTCTTTATTTCAGATTAAGGAGTGAATTGCAATAACATTTATTGCATAATAGCTCGTTGTGGGCTCGCATGTCCAACACCGCACCCACGTCGCCCACCTTGCTCCTGAGCCTCCCCCTTCCAATTTTGGGATCCACTCTGGCCACCCTCACTGGCCTCTAACACCTCCATTGCGTACCCCACTCTTCCCTCATCCTCGCCGACCGCCTCAATCTCCATTTACCTCCACCCATGTCGTCCCACGACCTCCACCAACCTTTCCCTCTATCGCCTGTCCCCGTCACCTTCCACCTATAAATACTCCGCCCCCGTCGACCTTCAACCCCATCTGCCATTGCAGAGAGATCCCTTGAGCTCCCATCTACCCATTGGTGACATCAATTGTTAGCTAAAGTGAGCGACGACATGTCTTTATCTCCGGGGAGATCCTTGGTGAAGCCACACCATGTCGCAGTTCCTCCGACGAGTTGCTTGAGCTCGGGCCCTCTACCAACCCTCGAGCGATGACCAGAAGCATCCTTTTGCGTCCAATCCCCAGGTAGACACTCCATTCATCCCCTGATCTTCTTCTTTATTTTTCTTCACTTTTCTCCAATTTTCTTCGCCTCCTCCGCGCATCATCACTCCCTTCTGACCATCCTCCGAGCTCCGCCTCGGAGCTGGCATCTTCGCGCCCATATCCATCTTCTCTGACGACACACCACATCACGCCGACAAGAGCTCCGCCACCTTGGCGGAGCAGCATCAACGGATGATCTTCACCGCACCACAAGCCTCTCATCGCACTCACGTTCATCCCACAATCACTCTACACGCTTTGGCTATTAGATCTAACTCTGCACGTGCTCTATCCTTGATTGGCCAGACGCCTCATCGAAGCTCCCTCGACCTTCATCGCTGTGGCTCTCCAGACGACCCCAGCCTCAGCTGAGTTCCCCGAGAGCTCCTCCTGGCCTCCACGGTCCTTCTCAACAGCTTAGGAGCCACCAACAACCTTCACCGACGACTGGAGGAGAGGCAGAGATAGGAGGTCTTCGTCGGAGCACAGTCACCTCCGTCATAGGAGGCGACATACCATTTGAGAAGGAAATACAATAGCCATCCGATCCCCATGATCGGACAGTTCTGAGCTGCCCACATCGCCTTCAGCCCGCAGCCGTTGGATCAGGAGGATCCCACGCTCCAGAGCACGCCACGTCGCCTCCTCTCCCGTGCTCCAGTTGTCGTTGGATCGATCTTGATCTAAGGGCTGTTGATCGTACATGCCTTCATCTTAGGAGCCATCTTCCGCCGTTGACCTTCATTAGATCTAACGGTCCAGATCACGCCATGTCGCCTCCTCCAAACCTCCTCCCTGACCATTAGGCTCGGAGCCCCCGAAGCTAGCCCGAGCCACGTCCAAGCCTCCAACGCCCCCGAGCCTCCTTCCGAGCCTCCGAAGTCACCCGAGCCTGGGACCTCACTTATCTCTCACGTGCGGTCTGGGCATATTGCATTGAGGCCACTGGAGGTTTTGGCAATTACATTTCAGTCCCTGTCGGGAGCACCACGTGAGCCACATGCATTTTGTGGGCATTTTGCATACATGTCCCCCTCATTATAGGTAATTGCATTTACGTCCCTTTCATCATGTTTCATTTTTAGCAATTTTATTTTCTGTATTTGTACTTTAGTTCCTATCTTTGCACGCATATTTAGGTAATCATCTGACATCATTTTTCAGTTCTAAAAATTGCATTGTGTAGCTAAACTTGTCCTCTTTCCTATGTGACACCTGTCTAATTTTTGTTATATCAGTGGAATTTATTATTATTAAATTGGTGAAATTTGTTCATATTTTGCCATTTTATGCCTTTTAATTTGTAGTAAATTCTCTATTGCTCCAAAAATCACCATAAATTCACATCAGACTTAGGATAATTTAGTTTACATTGTGCCCAAAAATCAACACATTTACACGCATCTCGAGGCTGAATAATTTCATTTGTGTTTTCTTAATTGGTTTTTAATAGGTCTAATTCACATAGAGTTTTAGGTTTATCAATTTTCTTGGATTCATCATACTCAGATCTATCTAAGATAATTTTTATATCTGGAAATTAAGTGTTTTGGTATTTATTAAAATTAATTGAGTAAAAATCACCTAGCATTCATATTTAATTCACAGTAAATTCATAAAGTGTCAGAAAAATCCAAAAAAATTAGTGTAGCTTAATTTCATTGCATTTCACCATCTGGCCAAGTTTCATAATTGTTGGAATTAATTTGACCATATTTCAGATTTGACTTGTAAACTGGCCTGATTTTGCATGTGTCTTTTTCTTAATTGCATAAAAATTGTTGAAAAATACCAAAAAAATATCTCTGAAAATCCGACCTCTGAAATTTGCTTAAAATCTAACTAAGGAGACAGTTGCCTCCCTGAGTTCGACCTTGGGCTTGCCCAAGTAAAATAAATTTACCGCTCGAGATTAATTGAACATTGATTAAAAGTGGTATTTTTGACATAGCTTAGATTATCCGACTGCAACGAACTTAAAATTTAATTTGACCGTTAATTTGATCGAATTAACAAGGGTAGCCAGAGCGATGTCATAGGGTTAGTACACGCTTTGGGTATATGGTTGTGCTCAGAGTCAGCTTTGGCTTTGTTGGGTCTGTTAGCCATGTGAGCCCGAGGAAAACCATTCTCGCAATAAATGTTATTATAATATTTCATTTATCAACAAATGTTATTGATTCTTTCATTAAATGAATGAATGCACTATAAGGTCCCTCTATACAATTAGAGTTATGTATCATGACCATCATAGTAATCATACAACTGTTGATTCAACAATTGAATCATAGAGGTTGGTGCTTGGATGAATATCTAAGGAGTTAGATTGAGTATTCATCAAGCACCGTCAAGTGATTATTAAGAGATGATATTCAACATGAGTAGGATTTGGTAATCCTTCTCATTAGGTTGATATCTGACCGACCTCTTGATGGAGGTCCTCTCATGGGAATAGAGATTCAGAGGTATCAGATTAGTTAAGTCAAAGGGTTGTCTTAACAAGATCGAGATAAACAAAGTCCTATGTCATATACTATCATGACATAGGCACTCATCCTCTTACCAGAGACAAATATGTTTCTATATGTTTGAGTGTGTACATTTAGCAGACCAATAGTTTGATGACCTAGACAAGGTCTTCACCGGCGAGCTGGAGTGCATATGAGGGCATATGAGCAATACGATCTCTCAAAGGGACCATACATGTTCATTTGTGAACCCGAAGATATGATCTAGTACTGGGTCTAATCAAATTCCATGTATGGTCATCATGCTTTGGAAGCATGGCAAGAACTTGTAGGTATGATATATGCTTTGGGAAACCATATCATCGATACCAACTCCCAATGACCAAGATTGAGAAACCTGATGATGAAACCCTAAAGATGACATTGTAAATTGATCTATATCTTCGGTTTTTCATAGCTCTTCCAGTATGCAGGATGTACAGGTATTATGAATACCTGAGTGTGATGTGATCATAAACAATTGTATAATCATGATGCTTCCATTCTGAGGGAGTGATGAAACATGTCTGAATTTTAGTGACTCATCTCAATAGAGAAGCATTCTGATCTTGGTCCAAGTGTTGGACATTGATCTGAAATGAGATTCAGATGCAATAAGAAGATTAAATTTACGACCTTGATTTAATCAAGCATCTATGAGAGGTCCATGGGATCTGGTTTTGAGATGTAATCTCAATATTCAAGTCACTATATGTGGAACATACAATCACCTTGTCTTTATCTCCTAGTATCTGCGGAGAAAGTGCATTGTTATTGAAAGAGTTCACGAATAATTCCATTGTTACAATTATATCCAAACATTGATAAATGGATAATTAAATGTAATTTAATTGTCATGAATAATGTGAATTTGATTCATATTATTTGGATGCATAAGAATGATTATCCAATATAATTAAATATGAATTAGTTATTATAGATATTTATAAATTTGATTTATTGATTTATATTTGTTGATTAATTATTAATGTGAAGTGGATTCACATTGGATGATTAATTGAAAATATAATTACGTTTTGTTTTCAGTTGTGAATGTGATTCACAAAATTCCAATGGCATGATTGCAATCTTCACAAGATAACTGTAAATTATCCTTGTGATATAATCTTGGAAATTACATGATGTAATGTAATCTCATGACTTAGTATGAGATTGACTCATCCTAAGTCAAGAGGGTGGACGACCACATTATCCCAAGTGGACTTGGTGGCGATCCCCTCTTTTTAAGGGATAAGCCAATCTCTTCCACCATTATCTCCAAGATTAAATGATTTAATTTTGAAATTAATTATATTGATTTATTAATATATATTAATTTAAATTAAATCAATTGTTGTTGTGTTTTTAATAACATAAATCATGGCCGTTGGATTAATCACAAATCAACCTCATACATGGATTTATTGTTGACCATGGATTGGGATCCATGGACTCCCAAAACCCTATAAAAGAAGAGGCACCCCTTGCTCTTCGATTGCACAATCTTGACAACATCTCTCTTTCTCTCTCTCTCTCTCTCTTATTTCTCACGCCAACTCTTCTCCCTCTCCTTGAGTGAGCATCCACTCTTCACATAGAGAGAAGGTTCTCTTCACCGTCGCATCACTGTTGTGCTGCAGCTTCGAGGCTCTCGGATCTTTGTCTTCTTTGGTGCATCTTACGAGTGAATAAGGCGTTCGATCTCGTAAGACGAGATCAGGAAATCCAATGATTGGATCATCGACCTAGATTGTGAGAAGCACACAACTTATCTCTGCGCTCGCAAACATCTAATCCGACGTATCGGACTTGAGACGAGAGGTCTCTTCTCTTAAAGGCTTAATCGAAACCACGCTACAAGAGGTATTACTTTATCAGTTTTGTGGTTATATGAAACGATCCAAAAAGTATTCTTGGATCATGTGGTTTCATCGATTTAAAAAATTTTAAATTATGTTGCATCGAGCAACTAGTGCAACTTGTCGCTCTCGATCGTATATGATACAATCCAAACGCTTCTGTAATGCGCTTTAGGATTCTTCCATAATCCTTCAAGTGGTATCAGAACCTTAAGTCGGAGGTTTTGGATATGATCCATAAACCTAAGAAGACTTGGATTCATTAGGGCTTGTGAAAAATCTTATTGCACTTCATTCTTGCAGCCCTATTTTATGATTATCTTCGTCCATGTTTAAAATGTATAAACAATAAATTATCGATTGGATAATTTTTTCTATTAATTAAGGAAATTGTGGGATTTGAGTTTGCGTGATTTGGAATCTGATAACTCAAGTTATGATCTTTTTAATGAATATATATCCACTGTTTAAGGGATGACGAATCTTAATGTAATTAAAGGGTTAGTTACTGTTTAGAAACACTTGGAAATGTGTGCTAATTACTTGGTTCCTGTTATAAATAAAACTACCAAACTTTGAAAACTTTGCTAAATCTGAATTTAAATTGATTGAGATATGATAATTTTAGTTAGTGAGGGCCACTGCTGGAAATTACATTCATAATCAAGAACCTTGTGATTGTCATTTAAGAAATTAGGGAAATTAATGGTTAATTTCCTGGAATAATTATGGATAAATATTTGATGATAATTATTTCCTTAAATGACATTGCCTTAATCAATAATTGATTAGATATGATCTAGATCACTAATTGGTTACATGATCATCTTTCAAGAAACATACTTGCTTGAATAAATTTGGGAATTTGTTTAGCAAATTTCCTTGTAATAAAAATAATTTTGATTATTATTATTATATGGTATAACTTTAGTTGAAAACTAATTATTATCTCAAGTACATAATGATCAATTTGGTATTATCTTTTCCCGAGGTGAAGGTGTCTAGCCAGGGAGCGCTGGGGTAACATGTGCGGTCTGTCCCACTCCCGTCGGTACTGGCCATGACAGCGGGTCGGGAAGGGATAATACTAGAGAGATCATGATGTATTTTTAGTAATTATTAAAATTCAAATAATGGTACTTTGATATTATACCATCCTTTCAAGTAACAATCAAGTTTGTTGATTGAATTGGATTGATAATTGATTAAATGTGATTAAGTTAATTATATCTAATTAAACACTCTATTAAGAATATATGTGTATTTCTCTGGGAAGAATTGATTATGTGAATTTGATTCATCATAATTAATTATAATTTTAATATGATGTGAAGGATCACACAAGTGACATCCATGATCTCCCATTAAGGCGAAGGGTTCCGTCACCAGGAATTGTATGTAGGAGATGCATGTTCGAAGTGATAGCTCCTGCATATAAGCACATATGGATCAAGCTCTTTACTTCTCGAAAGAGTAAGTCCGTATACATAGTGACCCCAATACCGGGTCCTCATATTATTGGGGTGATATTGGATTGCGCATAGCGAGTTTTAAGAGTGTTGACGATCGGTTCAATTAGCGACGGGTCAACATCACCTTAGGGGTGGTGGGCCCGGGCATTGAAGACCGAATTGGGAAATAGAAGTTAGACTTGCAAGGTGGAATGTGTTCCCGATTCTTTTTATCTGAGTTACATGCTCTCATATTATTGGGATGTGACAAAGGTAAAGAGGAGATCCCGATTCTTGCTAGAGATATAGCGGTAAGTATATCTCTTGCTTTGAAAAGTGATTAAGGGAATGGACTTTCAAAGTTGAAAAGGCAATACTAATTTGTTTAAAAATTCCTTAATCAAATAAATACAATCTATTATAATATATTATATATTCTAATGTAGTGCATTCTTAATTTCAGAAAATGAAGTCTATGAACCCTCTTAGCAGACTCCTAAATGTCAATCAATTGAGCGGGCTAAATTATTCGAATTAGATCCGAAATTTGAACCTTGTCCTTTCTTTTGAGCACATATCATAAGTGCTAAAAAAGAACAAGTACACAGACCTGCAAACTTTGGAAGAAATTTCATATAATGAAAAATATAACAAAGATCAACATTTGGCAAGATGTTACATTCTGGGTTCATTATCCAATGTGCTTCAGAAGTAGCATGTGGAGATGAACACTTGCCAAGAGATCATGCTGAATCTGAAAGAAATGTTTAGTGACGTAAAACACACACAATGTTATAATGTAATGAAAAAGCTTATTCGCTGCAAGATGCAGGAGGGGACCTCTATCAAAGAACACGTACTCAAAATGTTTGGGTCTCTCTGAACTGGAAATCCTGGGAGCCTTCATGGATATAGACATGCAGGCTTACTTCATTCTGTTGTCGCTCCTTAAGTCTTTCAACAACTTTGTGGTCACGTTCCACATGAGTAAAGTTGATTTTACTGATGTTGGGCTATTGGCTGCATTAAAGTCTATTGAAGATGTAATGAACAAGGATGACCCTCTACCAGTACAATGGTTGCACATGTCAAAGGAAAGCACAATCGGAAGCAAGGTTCTTGGAAGGGCCTAGCCCAGAAGAAAAAGAAGAAGAGTCAATTCATTGGCTCATCTTCCAATGCATCCACATTGATAACGTCGAAGAAAACCATCGTATGTCACCACTGCAAGAAGCCGGGGCATTGGAGGCGTAACTGCTAGAATACCTAAAAAATGATAAAGGTAAAGCCCCAGCAGATATGAAATCTACTTTCATCATTGAAACTAGTTTTATCGTTGGACAAGAAGGAAGTTGGATTATAGATTCTGGTGTTTCTATTCATGTATGCAATTTGTTGCATCTATTTTAGGAAACTAAGAGTCTAGATGAAGGGGAGATAGTCATCTAGATGGGATCTGATGCAAGCATTGCAACAGTCACCATCGGGACCTGCCGACTATCATTATCTAGTGGAATGTCCTAATACTTAAAGAGTGTCTTTATATACATGAAGTTAGGAGGAATTTAATAAATGTTTCTAAGCTGGTTAGAAGCAGATATTCATTCCTTTTCTGTAATAAACTAGTCTTAAGTCATTATGATAAGCTTATTGCGGATAATGTTTTGTTTTCTGGTTGGTATCTGTGAATTGTGCATTAATGAACGTGTCATGAATGTTACTTCCACTAAAAAAACCCAAAAAGATCCAGGGAGGATGAAATCATTCGATTTGGCATCAAAGGCTTGGTCATTTATCTATTGATAGGATCAATAGATTGATAAAGGATGGACCCTTAGATTTTCTACAGGTTCAATCTTTGTCTACCTGGTTATATGATGCGAAGGTATTCTTGACCTAATACATACCGATGTATGTAGTCCCTTCAGTACCGCAACTCGAAATGGATATCGATATTATTTGACGTTTATTGATGACCATTCATGATATAGGTTTATCTTCCTAGTACTTCATAAATCCGACACCTTTGAAAAGTTCAAAGACTTCAAGGCTTTGGTTGAGAACCAAACCGTTAGGAATACTAAACATATTCGATCTTACCGAGGTGGTGAGTACCTCTTAAATGAATTCAAGGAATACCTTAAATAGAATAGAATTGTCTCCAATCTCACTCCTCTTAGAACCCCCCAACTTAGTGGTGTTGCTGAAAGACGCTACAGAACCATCATGGACATGGTCCGTTCAATGATGAGCAAAGCACATTTACCTCTTAGTTTCTGGGGATATGCAATAGAGGCTGCAATATATATCCTGAAAAAGATTCCTAGCAAGTCTATATCTAAGACTCCTTGTAAGCTCTGGTATGGAATCAAACCTAGTGCTAATCACTTGCGGGTTGGGGTTTCTTGGTCCATGCGAATAACGTGGATGCAAGTAAGCTGGAATCTAGCTCTCGTGAGTGTTACTTCATTAGGTATGTTAAAGATGGTATTGGATACTAGCTTTATGACCCTGATACCCAGAATGTTTTCATCTCTAGAGATGTGAGATTTCTGGAGGATGACTTCCTTAAAGGTCAAGACAAAAATGAAGTAGAGGAGCTCATAGAGTTCCTCTGAGGATTCTGAGCCTCCTGAATCAGAAACTGAAGAGATAAATAAAGATGAAACACCTATACCTATTCAAAGAAGTTCGAGGGTGGTTGCACCACCTAAAAGGTATGGATTCCATGTGTCAGGTGAGACTGACAATGATCTTGCATCATTTGATGAAGCACTCGCAGATCACGACATCGATAGATGGATGCTAGCAATGAAGTTAGAGATTGACTCCATGCATAAGAATGGCGTGTGGACCCTAGAGGATCCACCTGAAGGAGTAAAACCCATTGGGTGCAAATGGATCTTCAAGAGAAAGAGGGAACTTGATGGGAAAGATGAGACTTTCAAGGCACAACTCGTGGCCAAATGCTACACACAGAGAAGAAATCAACTACAATGAGACGTTCTCTCCTGAGCTATGCTTAAGTCCATCGACACTGTTAGCTATAGCTGCATCTCTTGACTACGGCAACTGGTAGATGGACGTCAAGACAACTTTCCTCAATGGATACCTCAAAGAGGATATCTATATGGAGTAGCCTCATGGATTCATAATCAAGGAAGTAAAGTACGCAAGCTGAAGAAATCCATTTATGGACTTAAACAAGCTTCTCATAGTTGGAACATCAGGTTCGATGAAACCATAAGAGTTATGATTTTGTGCAGAATTCTGATGAATCTTGTGTGTACAAGAAGCTTAGTGGGAGCGCCATTGTGTTCAATGTGCTTTACATAGATGACATCCTTATCATTGGGAATGATACATGGATGATGACCAATGTTAAGATTTGGCTATCCCATACCTTTGAGATGAAAGATCTTGGAGAAGCCACTTACATCATGGGTCTGAAGCTGTTCAAAAATCGAGAAAAGAGGATATTGGGATTATCACAACATGAGTACATTAAGAAAATTCTTGAATATTTCCGTATGGATAGTTCCAAGAAAGGTTTCCTCCCCTTAAGACATGGTATCCACATGTCTAAAGGGAAGGCTCCTCAAACTATTGAGGAAAAGAGGGTCATGGCTGGATGCCCCTATGCATCAGTTGTAGGAAGCCTAATATACACCATGGTGTCTACTAGGCCAGATATCTGCCATGCAGTGGGAGTGGTAAGTCATTACCAATCCTACTATGGAGATCAACACTGGAATGCAATCAAGAACATTTTAAAGTATCTAAGACGGACACAAGATTGCATCTTGGTCTATGGAGATGGTGATCTCCAAGTCTTGGGATACACAAATTCACACTTCCATTCGTATATTGATGATCGAAAGTCGACATCAGGGTTTGTATTCTTGTTGAACGGTGATGCTATGAGCTGGAGAAGCAAGAAGCATGACACTGCAATTGATTCAACAACAGAAGCCGAATATATTGCCGCATCGGATGCTGCAAAGGAAGTGGTGTAGTTGCGCAAGTTCATCCTAGAACTTGGTGTAGTTTCCTCATATGCTCCCATCCCATTACTCTGTGATAACACCGGAACCATTGCCCAGGAAAAGAAACCCAAATGGCATCAAAATAGCAAGCATGAGGAAAGTTAATACCACATCATACAGGAGATTCAAAAGCATGGTGACATCATCATCACCGAGGTGGCCTCTGCTGATAATGTTGCTGATCCTCTTACCAGACCTCTAACACAGATGTTTTTTGACCAGCATTTAATGAGTATGGTTTTAAGGATTGTACCTGAATGTTTGTGATGACTAGTGGGAGATTGTTAACAATGTGAGCCCGAGGTGAACCATTCTTACAATAAATGTTATTGTAATATTTATTTATAATAAATGTTATTGATTCTTTCATTAAATGAATGAATGCACTATAAGGTCCCTACATACAATTAGGGTTATGTACCATGGCCATCTTAGTAATCATGCAGTTGTTGATTCAACAATTGAATCATAGAGGCTAGTGCTTGGATGAATATCTAAGGAGTTATATTGAGGACTCATAGAGCACCGTTAAATGATTATTAAGAGATGATCTCCAACCTGAGTAGGAGATGGCAATCCTTCTCAAGGATAATATTCGACCGACCTCTTGATGCAGGTCCTCTCCATAGGAATAGAGATTAAGAGGTGTTAGATTAGTTAGATCAAAGGGTTGCCTTAACAAGATCGAGATAACCAAAGTCCTATGTCGTATACTATCACGACATAGGCACTCATCCCCTGACCGAAGACAGATGTGTTGCTTTATGTCTGAGTATGTACATTTGGCAGACCAATAGGTTAATGACCTAGCCAAGGCCTATACATCGGTGAGCTGGTGTACATGTGAGGGCATAGGAGTAGTACGATCTCTCAAAGGGACTATACATGTTCACTTGTGAACCGGAAGCCATGAGTTTACTCATGAGGTATTGGGGCCAATCAAATTCCATGCATGGTCATCGTGCTTTGGAAGCATGACAAGAATTTGTAGGTATGATATATGCTTTGGGAAAGCATATGATCGATACCAACTCCCAATGACCAAGATTGAGAAACTTGATGATGAAACCCTAAAGATGATAGTGTAAAATTGTTATATATCTTCAGGTTTATCATAGGTCTTCCAGTATGTAGCATGTACAAGTATTAGGAATATATTAGGGTGATGTGATCATAAACGATTGCGTAACCATGATGCTTCCATTCCTAGGGAGTGACGAAACATGTTCGAATTTTAGTGACTCCTCTCAGTAGAGAAGCAATCTGATCTTAGTCCAAGTGTTGAACATTGATCTGAATGAGATTAAGATGCAATAAGAAGATTAAATTTACGACCTTGATTTAATCAAGCATCTATGAGAGGTCCATGGGATCTGGTTTTGAGATGTGATCTCAATATCCAAGTCACTTATCTCCAAGTATCTGCAGAGAAAGTGCATTGTTCTTGAAAGAGTTCAAAAATAATTCCATTGTTGAAACTATATCCAAGCATTGAGAAATAGATAATTAAATGTGATTTAATTATCATGAATAATGTAAATTTGATTCATATTATTTGGATGCATAAGAATGATTATCCAATATAATTAAATGTGATTTAATTATTATGGATATGAATAATGTGGATAGCACTATCTAATTATACATATATATTATAAATGTGATTTATAATATATTAGAGAGAGACTAATTGTGATTTTATTTGTTGATTAATTATTGATGTGAATTGGATTCACATTGGATGATTATTTGAAAATATAATTACATTTTGTTTTGGGTTGTGAAAGTAATTCACATAATTCTAATGGTATGATTGCAATATTTACAAGATAATTATGAATTATACTTATGAGATAATCTTGTAAATTACATGAGATAGTGAAATCTTATGACTTGGGATGAGATTGACTCATCCCAAGTCAAGAGGGTGGACGACCACATTGTACCAAGTGTAATTGGTGGTCGTCTCCTCCTTTTAAGGGATAAGCCAATCTCTTCCACCATTATCTCCAAGATTAAACGATTTAATTTTGAAATTAATTATATTTATTTATAAATATATATTAATTTAAATTAAATCAATTATTATTGTATTTTTAAAAACATAAATAATGGATGTTGGATTAATCACAAATCAACCTCATCCGTTGATTTAGTGTTGACCATGGATTGGGATCCATGGACTCCCAAAACCCTATTAAATAAAAGGCACTTCTTTCTTTTCGATTACACAATCTCGACAACATCTCTCTCTCTCTCTCTCTCTCTTATTTCTCATGCCAACTCTTCTCCCTCTCCTTGAGTGGACGCCCACTCTTCACATAGAGAGAAGGTTCTCTTCATCATCACATCACCGTTATGTTGTCGCTTCGACGACTCTCGGATCTCCGTCTTCTTTGGTGAATCTCGCACGTGAAGAAGGCATTCGATCTCGTGAGATGAGATCAAGAGAACCATTGCCTGGATCATCTACTTGGATTATGAGAAGCACGCGACTAATCTCCGCGCTCACAAATGTCTCCTCTAACGAATCAGACTTGAGACATGAGGCCTCTTCTCTTAGAGGCTTGATCGCAACCACACTACAGGAGGTATTCCTTTACCAATTATGTGATTAGATGAAATGATTCAAGAAGTGTTCTTGTATCATGTGTCATCAATTTATTTTTTTTTTAAATTCCACTGCTTCGAGCAACTAGTGCGACCAGTCACTCTCAATCGTATACGATATGATGATAACGTGATTTCCGCTAACGGTTAAAATATAAAGATGTCAGTTGCATGAAAAACCACGAAGACAGAAGCTGTGTTGATCAAACATAAATCCAATAAAATAGGAGAGAGAAAGATAAAAAATGAGTGAAATGAATTTCTCTCCCATTTTATTGTTTACTATTTATTTATCCAAGTGTGCCTGGGTCGAACTCAAGGAGGAAAAATTATTGTAATGTAGTTTTTGAAGGAAGAAAGAATCTCGAAATCTTTATTTTCTTCTTGAATATTACAAGAAAACACTAAAATACAACATTGTTTTATGAAAATTGAATCGAGAAAAAATATACGACAAAAATCAACGAGAAATAACTAGAAATGTCGCTATGGTAATTATGTAACTACCCCAGCAAAATCAAGGAAAAATACAACAAACTCAAGGTCCAAAACAACCCTACAACACATGGGTATAAGTGCAAAAAGAAAGAAATGGTTCTGTTTCTGATAGGTTCCTGGCAGGGATTGAATTGCAAAGAAAACTAAAGTTATGACACTTAGGTCCTTGCACGGGGACCTAAATGTAAACCTCTGGAGCGGGAGTTGAATCTGGAACTCTTTTGGGTTTAGTGCATAAATTTTCCACCGTTTCACGATCAAGAGCGGAGATTAGAAGGCACAAGCGCTTCAGAACCCTCCGATCTGGATATGTGTCACTAGCCTGCGCTCCCTGGTGTTCTTGAGCATTCTTCCCTTTCATGCACAACAGACGGCGATGTTGTCTTCTCAGACTTCTCCTCAGCGATCAACGTGACGCTTTGGCCTCCTGTAGGGCTAGAGGGGTGTCTCCTACTGATGAATCTCACATTCATAATTCTAAAAGTCATGATTTAATCTCAAATCCCTAAAAGTCATTGGCATTTCTTCATTTATTCTGCATAATTAGTATTCATGCATGTTTTCTTAAGAATGACATTTTATCACTCATTATTGCATAAAATAAGAAGCCAAAAATCACAGCCAAAATGACCTCTAAAATAGACTAACTTCCCCGATTTTTAACTAATTCATGCTAACTCCAATTGACCCGAAAGCACTCCACTATGTACATATTACTAACAAGAACAAATAAAAATACTAAAAATCACTAACCTAAATAAAGTGGACCAAAAAACCAAAACCTAATTCCAGCATTTTCGGACTAAAACCTTGATATCTTCCTCATCCAGTGTCCATTTTAATCCTACTCACTTTTGATCTAATTTACATTCAAATACCTTCAAAACAAGACCAAGTTCAAGTAAATCGGAGCTCATATGTGAAAGTTGGGTTTTGGGCCTCTTTTGTACATTTTGTATTTTAGCAGTTTTTGACCTATTATTTTTTGTACATAATTAATTCATTTTATTTTATTTATTTTTAATATATTTTCTTTGGTGAATGTTTTATTAAAATACATAAAAATCCAAATCTAAAATGAGCTTGAAATCAAAGAAACTAACTGAGTCCGAGTCTTTACTAACTGTTTGTACAAAAATTGTCTTTTTCATGTTTTATTTTATTTCTTCTTTTTCTTAATTAATAAAAATACAAAAAATTAGATTAATGTGTAAATATTTATCTTTAATTTTATCATATTTTTTCTGTATTTTTATCTGGTTTAAAAATAACAAAAAATTATAAAACCAAAAATCAAGGTATTCAATGTATATGGGGTACCCAAAAAATATCACTTAACACAAATGATCGATTTCAATCTTGATATCTTCATCAAAGCTGTAGATCTTATCAAGACGAGCAATTTTTGTGAAGAATTTTTTTGATATGAGGTCATTTACTATTATATATATTTTTATAAACGTATTTATTTTACTATTTTTGTGGGATTGACACAAGGCCGCTCTTAGAGCCGCTACATGTCACCCATTTTTGGGATTTATATATAATTATTTTTATTAAAAAATTTAAAAAAATTTTAAAAATTAATAATTAAAGAATAATATGCCATGTGGTAGAATCCTGGCCATCCGATCTCGGTCGATCAGACGACTACTGCTTCATCTTCCTCCCATCCACTTTCCCAAACCGGTCGTCGCCCTTCGACCTTCTCTCGCGCAACCGCCTTTCTATTCCGTCCCGATCTCCTCCTCAAATTCGTCTCTGATACTCTCTTCAATCAGATCATACTCGATGGTGCCACCTCGTTCCTCCCCTCCAATCGCCGTCGCCTACTTCCATCTATGGCAGTCGTCACTCCCGCGAATCTCGCGCCATCACCCTCGTCTGATCTCCCATGATCCCTTCCCACCATCAATGGCCTCCTTTCTATCTCCGGGTGACCCTTGATACCTATTTAGCCATCGTAGAATCCCCCTCCATCACAATTATCCGCTGATAGCCTCAGACATAGACGAGGAGACGGCGGTGACAGAGCCGCCTCCTCCACCTTCTTCATCGGCGAGATCCGGTCATCCTCCAAGACTGTCGCAGCACTGCCATCTTCACACAAGCTGCTGCATTGCTCCGACGCGCAACGCCATTGAGCCCAGTTATCATCATCTACAACCATTACTCCCTTCACTCGTTTCGACATCAACCTCCAGGAGCATCGTCGCCACGCCAGGGCCCCCTCCTCCGTGATGTCGAGCCAACACCTCTTCATCAACGTCTCTTCACTCATGTATGACAACCGTCATCTCCTCCGCGCCAAGAGCTACTACCTCCATTGTCGCCCTCGCTTCTCAGCCACGGGCTTCGCTGCCAACCTTCAGAATGCGACTCCACCAGCAACCTCAGGAACTTCTCTCCTTCACCGCCAGGAGAGATCAAGGTCCCCTCACGTGCTCAGCATGCATGAGGGGAAGAAATTTTGCAGAGGAAGCCCCTCACTCCCGCCTATTTTCAAGAATCCCCATCACGTGCTTAACACGCACGTGTGGGGATATTTGCGTTGAAGCCCTTTGAAGATCACCTATTCACAGATCTCCTTCACCGTAGCACATGCCCTTCTAAACATTTTGCAGTCATACCCCTTGAGGAATCGGTATTTACATTTTAGTCCATTATCTGCATATTTTTTTATTTATCGTAATTGCAAGTAGAACCCTGACTCTATCTATCGTTTAAGGAATATTTTGTGCCATTTTATTTATGAAAAATTAGCATGATGTTCTTCAACTAATTCTCTATGAAATGGCATGCTTGTGATATTTTTGTGGTCTATGGTTATTTAATAATTAATTTTCTTGTGATAAATTGCATATATTGCCTATTTTGTGCTTCGAAATTCATAATTAATTAATCATTGCTCTGAAAATTGCTGAAAATTCGTGGATTATAGAATTAGTTGTATGTTACATCATACCCAAAAATAATTGCTTTTGCATGCATGATTTGCCTTATAAAAATCATTTTGCATATTTCAATACATAATTTTTAATAGACATTATATCCCGTATTTTTGAGGTTTAGGATTTTTCTGAGATCGATCACTTAGTGATAAATCTTGGATAATGTTATCCCTTGAAAATAAATAGATTTAATATTATTATAATTAAATATTAAAAATAGCATTATTTGCATTCAAAAATCCATAAAATATTTTTCTTGCATCCAAAAATTGCAAAAACATTACAATGTATTCATTTCATTATTGTTGTCATCTTGCCAAAATTTCATATTTTTCAAATATTGTTTGATTGGTCTTTAAATTTTGGTCCCTAAAATTGGCCATATTTGCATTTTGCATCTCAAAATTGTATTAGAAAAATTAAAAAATACCATCTCGAAAATCGTGCGCTAACTTTGATAGACAAATTTCTAGGTTGTTCCTTTGCCTCCTTGAGTTCGACCTTGGGACTTACCCAAGTAAAATAAACAAAAATCACGTGATTGAAATTTTAATTAACTAATTGTGGTTACTTCTTGATCGATTCCGATTGCCTGCCTACAACGAAACGGTATTAATTTAAACACTCGATAATCCTTACAAACTAACATTGGCAAAAACGGATTCGTTATATGGCGTTGTTGCCGAGGAGGCAAACATCTTAGTTTTTATCTAAAAATTTTGTGCTCGGTTTTTTGCATTCCGGTAGTCTAACCCCCAAATTTTGACTGTAAATTTTCCATCTTTTCCAGCATTTATTTCTATTAATTTGTTTTTATAAAATTTTGAGTCACTCTCTTACATTCTCTCTCTTATTTTTTCTTGCGAGGTACTCGACGTACGTGGAGCGGTTTCTCACAAAACCGACGCACCTTCACCGACGCCTAAAAAGCTGCATTAAAATTAAGATCGAGTCGAGTCGTGAGAGAGCGTAGAGTCTAGGATTTATTTTTTGCAATTTTAAATTTTGTAATTTACTGCTCATTTAAAGCAGTGTCCGTTTGGACTCTCGCGTGTGTAAAAAAGACCTTGAACTATTTCTGTGGTGTGTCATGACCACTCTCCGATGAGGGTAGGACCCAACTTGAGTGGCGCTTAGGATAGACCTGCACATACGGCTAGAGCTTTTAATTTTTTGTGTTCGTAGAACCTAGGACCTCACTTCAGTTTAATCGATACGCACATTAGATCATTCAATGTAGTAAAAAATTTAACTCATTTCTTCCCGACTAATAGAACTTTCTGCTAGGTGCGATTTTCCATCGGCTTGCATTCATATAGACTAATTTTTCAATTCTTGTATTGCATACCACATGGAGATTGCGAGGAATCACTGTAAGTCTTCTAACTGAGCATACATCATCATTTCTCATGTGCATCAGCTTTTCTCGAATTTTCCCTCCTATTTTGTCACATAATTTTAAAAGGAAATTGAGACTGGATGGTAGACGTGCATTTGTTCTCACCTAATTTTTCAGTGAACACCGAATTAAAATTGGGTCTGCTAAACAAAGATGACTAAATTAACTCATAAAATCAAGAATTTTTTTATGGAAAAGTAACCTCAACCTTGGATGCATTTATTATTTTCTGAGTGAGCGAGAGACGACACTTAAGGTTAGAGCCCAGCTCCGAAATTTTCGTTCAGACTACTGATTCTATAAAATCGATTAGCTACTTCTCAGTGAGGAATACGTGTAGCCAGTAAGCGGTCCGGATTTCCTTAACAGAGTGGATGGTTTAAAGGACACTGCATAAGGCTCCATCCTTAAGTAACACAGGTAGATGTTTTACGATATGTACTTACACCTATACTAGCTGAAAATAGATGCAACTAGTCGTAAGAATTCGGGCCAGTCTTTAAGAAAGTTTTTGGTACCTAACAACTCGCTAATTATTTTCCAAGATTGTCGTATAACCAACTAAAATTGAAAAGATAATTGTTGAACTCTTGCAGCTTCATTGTGTGAGTTGGTGAAACTGGGGTTTGTATTGCGTTTGCGTTGGTGTGCGTGAACCGATTTTGAAGATAAAAAATGACATACTTGTGCCATCTATCTCCTTAATAAAAATTCCTTTTGAATATCCTGTGCACTTTCACCGAGATCAACCATGTCGATTCATCATCAACCTCCTTTAACAAAAACAGGACAATGACCCGAGTACCCATCTGATCTATATTATGAAAATGAATTTATCTCGATCAGGCCCAAATCATCTAAACCCTCTTCTTTCCAGAATCCTCCAACAAATGCGGAAGACATTCACTTTCAGATGAATCCAACCCTCTCATTGAATTCCAAGCCACTCTACTCGAATCATCCGATCAAAGTCACCACAACATCATATTCTCCCACTGCACCACTTATGAATGCACTGCCATCTTGGGATGACCCTACTGATGCCAGATTTCTTTCTACAATCCAAATCGAGACTTGTGATTGGACGAGAAACTTAATCCAACCACCTTCATTCTTTCCTCACAATCTTGTTGGGACACACAATTCACGGAAATGAATTCAGACTAGACCATAGGGAATAATATGATGGCCCGATCAAACTGCACGGAGAGGTCCGCACCTAATGATCAAGGAGATTGGATTGACCACAATGATCAAATCCCTATTGACCGACCCGTATACCACTCCTTCGATCATCCTACACATACAGAGGACAACCTTGATAATATCGACACTTATGAACCCTGTATGATTCCATTGTTTGGGGATACGATCAATCATGACCATGGAAGTAGACTCTATTCAAATGAGCATTACATGCCTGAGTTACAGCATGCTGAGTATGAGACCTATAGATTCCCTCAAAATCCTTCCATTGAGCAGACTCCTTCCATAATTTTTGAGGAGAAATTTTCAAGAAATAATAATCATATATTGGATAGTCCAAGAGAATCTCCTCTCAGCTCATACAAGAACATGGAAGATGAAATGACTGGATCTGAAATACAAAGACACACATCGACTGCTCCCATGATTGATCGTGAAAAGATTCTTGAAGATGATATTTCAAGGATAAATAAGAGATTTGAATTAATGGAGGATAAATTTTAAAAGTTTGCTGACCGATTAATTTCACTCTTTGGTAGCTCGGATATAAAAATGAATGAGGAAAAGATTGGATCTCATGTTAAAAATTTTGAGGATATTCAAAAATCTAGAGAATATGATCACTCTAGGGATGACTCTAATAGTGAGACTTCTGCATATTACTCCCCCTAGGGATGACTCTGATTATGACTCTTACTTGGCAAATCATGTTCCCTCATCATATACAGACACCACATCCATACACCACACAGAAAATACCAAAAAATTAAAATATTAAAAAACAACTAAAAAATAAAAAATCCAGAAAAGTACATAAAAATTGAAATTGAAGAAGATCTGAAGAATTTGGATCCTGCTATACGGGAAGCACATGAGAAAAGACCGATTTTTGAACTTCCCTTGATACAAGCCATTGAACACTTCCCCGAACTAAAAGGATTTGTAATGGACAAATTAATGATGAAAAAGTCGAGTAGGATAAGAACAAAGACTGAAAGTCATATCTTGTCAATGGCCACCTCCTTGGTGTTGAGGAGAAAAACCAAGAGCCGCATAGTGAAGCGGTTGCCCATATTGGGTTGTGGAAGTAAAGACACCATATTTACCGATGTTTGAATCAATGGCGTCTCACCAATCAATATCCTCCCGACCTCTGTATTTGACAAACTCAAATTCGAACCTATCAGTAAGATAAGAGAGATCGTTCAATTGGTTGATAGATCGATAAAGCGGCTGAGAGGAACAATTTCAGTCATCGTTGCATTTCAAGGTGCTCCGCTCAAAGTAGACTTCACAATCATTGATATTGAGCATCAAGGAGAATTCACCCAGTCTCCAATCTTTCTCAAAAAGCCATTCTTGGCATTGGCTAAGGTAATTATTGAGTGCGAGACTCGGGAACTCAACTTTACAGCATTGGGAGCACTTCGATCTCAACAAGTCTTTGAGGAACCATGATTTTGTGAGGTAACCCACGAAGCCCTTGACAGCCGTAACCATCAAGCAGTAGAAGAACCCTACCCCATTGCTACACCTAAGATAATGACTGTTGATGAGATTATTGGTTCGGAGACTCTTCCACCTGTTCCATTTCCTGCTTCTCTCACCATGGGAAATGACTCCGATTATGATCCTGAGACTTATGCATGGGCACATCCTGAGTTAGCCGAGATCTTCTATGGCCACATTGATCAAATCAACCCGAAATAGGAATGCTTCAACATCAAGTTAATTGAGAACGAACATGCAGAGACTCTCCTTACTATTCTATTTCCCGCTGCTATGGAAAAGTGTTTCTTATATGACCCTGAGACATATTCATGGGCTCACTTTGAGTCAACCTTCTCTGACTATCTTGACCAAATCAATCCAACTCAGGAGTGCACCAGCATTAAGAAAACTAAGAACAAATACCCGGGACGAAGATCGACCAAGGAGAAAAATTTAAATGGTTATTTATCTAGAGACTCAAGTGTCAACACCTCACTCCCAAGAATAGAACCTTCACGAAACAAAATGACTGCTCCTACATCTAAAAAGAAACTCACTTTTAACCTTCTGAAAAAGAAATCGTCTGATGATCCCTCATCAGGTCCGGAAAAGGTAATCTACGTGAGTGAGGTCTGTTCAACAATCTTAAAACCTTATTTTCACAAGGATCCAAACTTCGATCCCCGTCGGACGACTCCTGTTCCTCACTATTATTCATCCAAAGCCGATTCTCTTGGTCTCATTAAATATACTGGAATAATTTCTTATGATCTTACTGAGACTGGTGCTTTAGAGTATTGATCATCTAAGGACGAATCGCTTGGTCCCAAGAAGAAACGAATTCTGAGAAAACAACTGAAGAAACTAAAAGACAAGAATATCTAGAGTGCCTCTACTTTCAAATACTATTCCTCTGAGGATAACTATGATGATGATTATCTTTCTTCTGACTCATACACATCACCTACTATCCAGCATGATTTCTCTGAGGATAACACTGATAATGGTTGGGAATCATATGCTTCATCTCCTTCTTATCATTACGATCTCCCACCATAGGCTCATAAAAAGATCGACCAAAATCCACATTAATTATCGACTACCCACCCTTTCTCCCGACCCCATCGGTCTCCTTGTACATCTTCTTCCTCTACTTAGGGGGTGTGTATATATTATGTATATATTTTACCCACATCTTGTACTTTAGCGTAAGTCTATATGTATTTACGGGTTGAGTAACTAAAAAAATAAAAAAACAAAAAAATCTTTTGCTACTAACACTGACTGTGTCCAACCATTTTTTTTTTAAAAATGTCTTCTTATTCATTTTTGCAAAAATAAAACAAAAAATCCTTGCATTTTTTTAAAAAATCTCAAAAGCAAAATAAAAACACACACAAAAAATGTGTCTGCATTTCACGCATCCGCACTTCATCCAACATTTCATGCATTTGTGAAAAGCCCTTGGGTTTTGAATCGAGTTATGGGTAGAAACCGAGAGTGGTCTGGACTTGACCTTAATCCACTTAATTTTCAGAGGAAATTCACCGAGAAATAGGATTTTAGAAACTTCAAGTCTATGACTTAATTCTCCGAGTTCCACATGACAATGTGCAACATTTGACTCTTAGTGTCTAAACTGGTCTCTTCATTCTGAGTACGATCTAGAATAGGTAGTTAATTTGTACTCTCGTACTATGCACTTAGCTCAACTCAGACGAGGTGTTGGAAGACTATGTGAGTTACTTTTCTGGTAGCATGTAAATCTAAAGACCAGAGTACGAGTTGAAATAAAGCTTCGGAAAAGGGATGAACGGCTGTGCACGCTTTTTTCTAAGACCCCAAAACATGTACAGAAATAAAGATTCTATATCCCTAGGGGCACAACAAGATCCAAGCAGAGATACCAAAAATCCAAATACAAAGAAGCCTACTACCAAATAAATATTTGACCAAAAAGGTCCAAGCTTCAAGAAAATATGCAGATCTTGGTGAAGACTCGGCCACACTGGTTAGGCTCACAAGGAGAGGTGACTACACTGGTCACCCTCTAGTTCTTTTCCCCTTCTTCTATTCTTCTTCCCCATTTCGATTGTGAACACAGCACGACGGACCTTAGAAGGAAATACCCGACTCCCCGAAAATGAGTTACTGGAGAGGGGGTTTGCTTGGTAGTCCAGCATTCTGGATGGGAAGAGCTAAAATATTTCACACACATGAGTCGATTGTTCAATGTTCATGGGGTATGCTTTGGGAGATGGATTGATCTAAGATGACTTCTGAGCCTAAACTGTGACAATGATGTGTAGAACTTGAAGGCTGTTGATTTAAAATTTTAATTCTCACAAAAGTTCCGCCACACTAATAATCCAAAGGTTAGGTCTAGTTTCATTTTCACCTTCTTCTCAGGGTCTTGGTATGGAACCCAATTTCAATTCACCTCATTGCATTGCTCTAGATGCTCAGGGATGAGCATGGTTTAAGTATAGGGAGATGATGAATCTCAGATTCATCACTCTAAAAGTTTTGAATTAAGCTCAAACCCCTAAAAGTCATTGGCATTTTTTCATTTATTCTGCATAATTAGCATTCATGCATGTTTTGATAAGAATGGCATTTCATCACTCATTATTGCACAAAATAAGAAGTCAAAAATCACAACCAAAATGACATGTAAAATAGCCTAACTTTCCTGATTTTTAACTAATTCATGCTAACTCCAATTGATCTGAAACCACATCCACTATGTACATTTAGTAACAAGAATAAATAAAAAAATACAAAAAAGTCACTAACCTAAATAAGTGGACAAAAACCTAAAACCTAATTCCAGGATTCTCGGACTAAGACCTTGACATCTTCCTCATCCAGTGTCCATTTTAATCCTACTCACTTTTGAAATAATGTACATTCAAATACCTTCAAAACAAGACCAAGTTCAAGTGAATCAGAGCTCATATGTGAAAGTCGGATTTTGGGCCTCTTTTGTACATTTTGTATTTTAGCAGTTTTTGACCTATTATTTTATGTACATAATTATTTCATTTTATTTTATTTCTTTTTCATTTATTTTCTTTGATGAAAGTTTTATTAAAATTTGCAAAAATCCAAATATAAAATGAGCTTGAAATGAAAGAAACTAACTGAGTCTGAGTCTTCACTAACTGTTTGTACAAAAATTGCCTCTTTTGTGTTTATCTTATTTATTATTTTTCTTAATTAATAAAAATCCAAAAAATTAGATTAATGTGTAAATATTTATCTTTGATTTTATCATATTTTTTCCAGATTTTTATCTGGTTTAAAAATAAAAAAAATTATAAAATTCAAAAATCAAAGTATTCTATGTACATGGGATACCCCAAAAATATCACTTAACACAAATGATCGATTTTGATTTTAGTCTCTTCATGAAAGTTGTAGATCTTGTCGAGATGAGAAACTTTTGTCAAGCAAATATTTTGATCTGAGGTCACATACTATTTTTTATGTATTTATTAATATATTTATTTTACGATTTTGGTGGGACTAATACGTGACCGTTCCTAGAGCCGCCACGTGTCACCCAATTTTGGGATTTATTTATTCTTATTTTTATTAAAAAACTTAATAAAAATTAAAAAAATAAATAATAAAATAATAATATGCCACGTAGCAGAATCCTGGTCGTCCGATCTCGATCGATTGTATGACCGCTGCTTCATCTTCCTCCCATCCACTTTCCCAAACTAGTCGCCGCCCTCCGGCCTTCTCGCACACGACCACCTTCCTATTTCACCCCCAATCTCCTCCCCGAATCCCTCTCCGATACACTCGTCAATCAGATCTTACTCCACGACCTCGCCTCGTTCCTCCGCTCCAATCTCCGGCGCCTCCTTCCATCTATGGTGGTCGTCACTCTCACGAATCTCACGCCATCACCCTCGTCTGATCTCCCATGATCCCTTCTCACCATCGACGACCCCTTTCCATCTCTGGATGATCCTCGATCCCTATTTAGCCATCACAGAAGCCCCGCCGTCACGATTATCCTCCGATAGCCTCAGACATAGACGAGGAGATGAGGTGACAGAGCTACCTCCTACACCTTCGTTGTCGACAAGATCCAATCATCCCCAAGACCATCGCAACGCTTCCATCTTCACGCCATTGAGCCCAATTATAATCATCTACATCCGATACCCCCTTCGCTCGCTTCGACATCAACTTCCAGGAGCATCGTCGCCACGCTGGTGCCCCCTCCTCCACGACGTCGAGCCAACGCCTCTTCATTAACGCCTCTTCACCCACGCACGATGACCGTCGTCTCCTCCGAGCCAAGAGCTACTACCTCCATCACCGCCTTCGCTTCTCAGCCAAGGGCTTCGTGGTCAACCTCAAGAACGCGCGACTCCATCAACAGCTTCAGGAGCTTCGCTCCTTCGCCATCGGAATAGATCTAGATCCCCTCACTTGCTCAGCACGAATGAGGGGAAGACATTTTGCAAAGGAAGTCCCTCACTCTTGCCTATTTTCAAGAACCACCATCACATGCTTAACACACGCGCGTGGTCGCTATTTACGTTGAAGCCCTTTGAAGGTCGTCTATTCACAGGCTGCCTCCGTCGACCAGAGGGCACGTGCTACGCAGGTGCCCCTCTGGATATTTTGCAGTCATACCCCCCCGGGAATCGGTATTTACATTTTAATCCATTCTCTGCATATTTTTATTTTATTTTATTTATTGTAATTACACGTGTTACCTGATTTGTTTCTATTGTTTAAGCAATATTTTGTGTCCTTTTATTTATCAAAAATTTGCATGATGTTCTTCAACTAATTCTCTATAATATGGCATGCTTGTGATATTTTTGTAGTCTATGGTTATTTAATAATTAATATTATTGTGATAAATTGCATATTTGCCTATTTTGTGCTTCGAAATTCATAATTAATTAACCATTTCTTTGAAAATGGCCGAAAATTCATGGATTGTAGAATTAGTTATGTGTTACAACATGTCCGAAAAGAATTGCATTTGCATGCATGATTTACCTTATTCAAATCATTTTGCATATTTCAATATTTATTTTTTAATAGATATTAAATCCCGTATTATTGAGGTTTAGGATTTTTCTGAGATCAATCACTCAGTAATAGATCTTGGATAATTTTATCCCTTGAAAATAATTAGATTTAATATTTATTATAATTAAATATTGAAATTAGCATTGTTTGCATTCAAAAATCCATAAAATATTTTTCTTGCATCCAGAAATTCCAAAAAATTATACTGCATTCATTTCATTATTATTGTCATCTTGGCCAAGTTTCATATTTTCAAACATCGTTTGATTGATCTTTACATTTTAGTCCCTAAAATTGGCCATATTTGCATTTTGCATCTCAAAATTGCATTAAAAAAATACCATCTTGAAAACCGTGCGCTAACTTTGATAGACAAATTTCTAGGTTGTTCCTTTGCCTCATTGAGTTCGACCTTGGGACTTGCACAAGTAAAATAAACATATACCACGTGATTGAAAATTGAATTAATTAATTGTGGTTATTTCTTGATCAATTCTGATTGCTTGCCTACAACGAACCGATATTAATTTAAATTCTCAATAACTCATACAAATTAACGTTAGCAAAAATGGATTCATCACCTATACCCCTCGAGCTTGCCTACGGGTGAGCGATCCTCAAGGTAAAGAGCTGTGGTGGTTGGACGTCTATAAAGATGGCGACCCGACAATATCTGACAATTGGAAGAGAAGCATCTGGTTCGATCTTTCTACGAAGAGTTTGATCTCCAGATGATTAATTAATGCTCCAACGATGATGAGTACCTGCAATTGAAGGTGGCTTGCTCGATTCGCAATTGAATCAGCAAAAGGAATGAATAATTTTCTAGTTATAAGTTGTTTCCAGAAACTAAGAGGAAACGAAGAGAAATGGAATTGATTTGGAGCAAATTCGAATCGAATTTGAAGTTAGGTTTCGATTGTGTGTCTAACAAGGATAATCAATGGTCCAAAGTACGTGCTTAAGGTGGCTAATCAGGGCACAAATGATGAGAAATAAAAGTGCAAAGGATGGAGGAATACATGTGGGTAGTAAGATGTATGATCCTACTGGTTGTCGCTCGATGCGTCAGCTTCCTGGAGCTCTACGTCGCGGCTGTGATGGTGCAAGGCGGAGATGAGGCCTTGGAGCTCTCCTCCCGTCGATCCTCTTCCATGTTGGGCTGACCTGGGGCCCTGTCATGACCGGAGTGAGGCAGGGCACGACAATGAAGGTGGGTTGACAACCAATTAATTTCTGGGAGTAGTGAGCTTTGGAGCAGTTAGTTAGAGATGGGGACTTTAGAGGGCTTTTATAGGGTGATCGGAGAGAGTTAGTTGAAGGATAGACAACCGGCGTGGATGATGGTTATTAGAGGTTGAAGATGGAGAGTGGAGATCGAAGTTAGAAGGAAGAGGTTGACGGGTAGAAATTAGAGAAGAGAGGCCGGTAGAACAACTCGAACGACCTGGGTTCTTTGAGGGAGATGAACCAGGTTTTGACACATATCAACACCTCGTTGGCCAGATTTAAGAAATAGAGTAATAAATAGGGAATAAATAATAATTAATGGAATTCTAAGTAGGTGTAAGAACTAATAGTATAGATAATTAAATTATCTAAATTATGGCATAATTGATTTTGATAAATAATATTTATTTTATGAAATATAAATATTATATTAATAAATAAGTATAAATAATAGTTAATAAATAGGTTTTGGATTTTTAATTTAATGAATAAGTAAATAATATATTATTTTTATATTTTATTAATTATTAGCTAATAAATAAAATATATATGAATTTTTATAGATTTGAATAAATTAATTTAGGGATATTAATAAATAAGTGTATATGTTATACAATTCATTTTACCTATAAATTAGAGTTTTTGATTTATTTAAAATAATAAACAAACTCCAAAAATTATGAAATAAATTAGAGTTAAACTAAAAGATCAAGAAATTAATTAGAAATTATAAATAATTAAAACAATAAGTAGTGTATTCTAAATAAAATAAATAGCCCAGAAACTCAATTGTGGTTAGGTCCCAAAACCGATTTTGCAAATGGACTCCGATTTTAGTGAAATCACCACTATTAATTAGACAATATTATTTTATGAAGTTTAAAGGTGAGTAGAGTGAAATTGGAGTTTGTATGTAAAAGTTAAGATATTCTGAAGTTGAGATTTTGACAATTTGTAATTTGGATTTCTTGGCATATTTACAAGATAGTATTTTAACTTATTTTTCTATTTTTCTTTACATTTTTAGAAATAATTAGGAAAAGATTTTGGTGAAAAACAAGTTCATATAAATTAATTAAAAATCTTTGAATTTTTGGGATTTATTGGTTAAACAATGAAGAGTGTGTAATATGTGAAATTAACTACTTTTATTTGTTTTCTTCCTTATCTCTCCCTACTTATTTATTTATGGACCAATCCATGCTGTCTTGGTCTCATGGATTAGGTTTATGAATATATCTTCCAGCTATATATATTTTCTAAGTCACATTGTACATATATACAAATCTACAATTTGCCTTCTTTCTATTTTCCTTGTTTTTATTCTTTTATTTATGGCCTCAAGGCATCAGAGATGGCTGTAGATGCAACATTGGATACATGTGATTCTCTTGCCATCTCTATATGTACCTTTCCGCCCACAGCATGAAAAGATACCTTCCCTGTATCATAATCAAAGAGAGCCTTTGCGGTCTCCAAGAAAGGTCTCCCAAGAATGATCGACGTTAGGTGTAACTATGTAGGGCAATCCTTGTCCAGGATAGTAAAGTCCACTAGAAATTGCAAGCCTAGGTTATGATAACATTCCTCAATATGACCCTAGGTCTCTTTACATATCTATTAGCAAACTAAAGGATTGAACGTGATTTGTAAAGAGGACCTAACTCTAGCTTGTTGAGTAAACAAGACGCTGAAAGATTGGTAGAGGAACCATTATCTAATAGAGTACGATCGAATGCGGCTTTTGAATCTCGCATCTGACATAATGTGCTCCTAAATCCTTCTTCTTCTTTGGTTGTCTATTCTAAATCACACAGGAGGTGGCCTTGGTTAAGATATGCTTCTCTGTTCACGATTTCTTCTTCCTACGCCTTGTACATCTATTCTTCAGTTGTTACTTGAGCATAGGGAAATGATCCAAGGCATCATGGAGTTGAATTTTCATAAAATATGATCTTTAAGTAGTTGATTAGTCTCTGGAGTAACATCATTCTTTTTGATTTTTTTCTTTCCTTTTCCATACAAAGCGAGAAAAGCAACAAGCTTAGGATCAACAAAATCTTTTTTTATTAAATCGTAATCAGCTTGTACATTGAGAGTCTCAGAATTATCTACAACTCTCTAAAACAAGAAAAGAAACATCAGCTTTAGGAGTATCTGCATGTCCTGGCATGATATCATCGTCTGATTCGCCTAACTCCATGTCAACTATCTTGGCATCGCTGCCTTCTCCTTGATCGTCATGCTATTGATCCTCATCATCCTTGCGGTTCTCCTCCTCAACATCAGTATGTGTATCATGACCTGGCTCTCGATCTTCACCCTATGCCATATCCTCCTCCTGAGCAGGTGCTTGTGGTTATTTACCGCTCCTGGGATGAATGAAGTTAGATGAGAATTCAGGAAAAGAGATTGTACATGTCATGTTGTCTACTTGATTTGGGTGCCTCCTCTTATTATTTGGGTTCATATGAGGCTGGGTTGGAAGAGTGGTCTTGGGTTGATGGCAAGTTAATTTCTGGGAGTAGTGAACTTAGGAGCAGTTAGTTGGAGATGGGGACTTTGGAGGGCTTTTATAGGGTGATCGGAGAGAGTTAGTCGAAGGATCGACGACTGGCGTGGATGATGGTTGTTAGAGGTAGAAGATGGAGGGTGGAGATCAAAGTTATAAGGAAGAGGTTGACAGGTAGAAATTAGAGAAGAGAGGTCGGTAGAACAACTCGAATTTCCTGCGTTCTTTGAGGAAGATGAACCGGGTGTTGACACGTGTCAAACATCGGTTGGCCAGATTCAATAAATAGAGTAATAAATAATAATTCATAGAATTTAAATAGGTATAAAAATGAAAAATATAGATAATTAAATTATCTAAATAATGGTATAATTAATTTCAATAAATAATATTTATTTTACGAAATATAAATATTATATTAATAAATAAGTATAAATAGTACTTAATTAATCAGTTTTGATTTTTAAATTAATAAATTAATAAATAATATATCATTTTTATATTTTATTAGTTATCAGGTTAATAAATAAAATATGTATGATTTTTTATAGATTTTAACAAATTAATTTAGGTATATTAATAAATAAGGGTATAAGTTATACAGTTTAGTTTTACCTATAAATTAGAGTTTTTGATTTATTTAAAATAATAAACTGCAAAAATTATGTAATAAATTAGAGTTAAACTACAATATTAATAAATTAATTAGAAATTATAAAATCATTAAAACAATAAATAATATGTTTTAAATAAAAAATAGCCTATTAATAAACTCAAGAATCATGCAGTCGTAATTCCACACAAGGCGGGAACACAGTCGATGCGTTGGCTGCTCAGAAATCCGGATTTAATCAACAATTAACCTACGATAATCAAATCAAGCAATGAAAGTAAATGTGGACTTAAAATTTATTATAATTTTACAAAATATGTGTATAGTGCAAGTAATGTAGAGTGCCAAACACAGGGAACAAGCAGGATATATCAGTAAGATAAATGCTCAAGTCTGAAAGTGATCAAATGCCTATGCAAATGCTATTTTTTATGGGTTTTGAACTTTATATTTTTTATTTAATTTTTGATTTTATATTTTTATATTTTGATTTTTAATTTATTGATTTTGTATTTTCTTTTTCTTTTTATATTTTTATATTTTTTCTTTTAACAAAGATATAAAGCTATATATGATATATATATACACACAAGAGAGATGAGAGAGAGAGAGGTAAAAAGAGGTAAAAAATATCAAAATCCAGGAAATAAAATGTATTTTGTGCTTTTTATAGTTTTCTACTTTTTTATTTTTCCAAATTTTTCCAAATTTGTTCGGTATTTTTAAAATAAAAATACTGAAAAACAGTGAACAAACTTACTGGCCGAATTTAAAATGAGATGAAAAATATCAAACATAATCAAAACTTCCTTAAATTAATTTTAAAATAAAGATAACAAAATAGGGAAAATTCAGAAACTGAAATTGTATTTTTGGGATTTTTGTGGAATTTTTAAGATTTTTATGAAGATTTTTGGTGTTTTGCTATTTTTAGGGGTTTTCTTTTGAATTTTTTTTAAAGTTTTTTGGACTGAAGTTAATCAGAAACAAACAATATATATATATATTTTTTGGAATTTTTCAAATAAAGGTAGTGAATATATTAAAAATAAAAGACTGCAGGAAGGTAGAAATGATGTTTTTGATTTTTTGACTACCCAAACAAAAAGATAAAAATACAACAAAAATCGCTGATTGTAGAACAAACTTAGGGGCACTCGGACATATTTTTAAATTTTCTAATAGATAAACAATTCTTCAGAAATAAATCAATCACACAAAATATTGTAGAAATTTTATAGGACAGAAACCATAATATCTTTCGATGAAATTTAAATACAAATTCGGCCCCACTAATTTCTACAACATATCCAAAAATGAGCAGGCGATATCAAGTATTGAAAGAGTTATTAATAAAATACACGAAATCTGTATCTTGAGTTCAAAAGTTCACCATTAATATCTCGCACATCAGAATATTTTGAAATTTTGACATGATGTACGTCTTTAAAGCAGCTTTCTAACAAAAAATCTAATAGAAAACAGATTCAGATGAATGATTTATGAGTGTTTAAGTGCAGGGGTACAGATGAAAATATAAGAACGAAACTGTAGTTCAAAAGATACTGGAAAACTTTTCGAAATATGCCAAAAACGAGGGGATGTGATTGCAAAATGTCCCACTAATCCGGGTGGCGTCATGCTACTCTTGGACAATAAGGGGATGTGTGTGAAAGTGCTCCGATGTACCTCGACTGGCCTAGAAACCAGGAAGGTGGAACCTCGACGGTTGGTGGCCAGAGATGGGGGTGGAGCCTCCCTTCGACTCGCCTAGCCGCGCCTCCGAGGAGCTGGAGAGCTCACTATCACTTCACTCTATCTTGAGCTCCAAGAAGGGTGGCCAAAATGGGTCCAAGAGGGTTCAAAAATGAATGGAAAGAAGATGGGGTGTTTTGTACATGTGAGGTGGGCATCTCCAAAGAACGATGGAGATCAAGAGAATCGTTTATCCAATCCTCCAAGCAACCTCTGGACATGTATGAGGGTACTTTAAGGATAAAAAGTCATGAAGGAAGCTTAGCGATTGGGTGAAAAGATCAACCTTGAAAAATCTGAGAATACGGACAAAAACAAGGTCCTCACAGGAGTGGCAGAGGCTGGTTAGAGAGTTGATGAGGTGGCGAGAAGATCGGTGTATATCTAGAGAATCGACAACTCAACCCTCGATATAATGATTGGGCGTGTATGGTGGATGTATGGGGAGAAAATGTCAAGAAGGAAGCCCAGCGATTTGGTGAAAAAATCGACCTATAAAAATTCGAGAAAATGGGCAAAAACTAATGTTCTGACGCACAACAGAGGGGGGGTCAGACAACGTGATGAACAAGCTCCAAGGATCGAATAAAATATGGCAAATCCATGATCCAATCTTTCAGATATACCCTGAGCATGTATGGTGGATATAAGGGGAGAAAAAGTCAAGAAGACTTCATCACGAACGATGCATGATGCATCCTCCAAAAAGCGGCGAAAATGGCCAAAAACGTGGTTCTAACACAGTACATTGGTAATTCATCTATGTATTTTATACAAGAATTTTATTTTTAATGTTTTATTTATCATTTTATTCTAGTTTTAATATATACATATATAATATCTATGAAATAATAAAAATATGAAATAAAAAAAATAATGAATAATAAATAAAATGAATATCTTAATCAATATAGTTATACAATAGAGGTCCAAAACTCAACTTTCACACCATAACTCCAAAAAATATAAAATCACCTTAATTAAATAGCATATTAAAATTTATATACAATTAAAGTGAGTTTGATAGATTTTTAGTTTTTATTAGAGAGATACAAGTCTGGGAAGTTGGGATTTTGGAATCTTATTTAGATCATAACTTTTTATCTGTATATTATTTTTGGGTGAAATCAATTTTGTATTTTTCTATATTTAATTATCTACAACTTTCATGTAGAACATTTCTTTATTCGAAGTATAAAAAGTAGAACTAAAAATAAGTCCCAAAATGAATAAAGAATGAATTAAATAAAAGGGATTTTTATTGGTATTTTGGCCCTTATCTCCCCCTACTTTATTCCTTGTCGAGCTAGTCATCAAGATGCCTTGGTTTCAGGGTTTTGGGTCATAAAATATTTACAATATTTATTTTTTTTCTTTTCTTTATTCTATAATTTTGGCTTTAAAAACCGTATTTTATACATTATTTACACACACATGCATAAATGCTAAAGTGCAGGAATTAAGGGTATTTACATGTATTTACTAGGGTTTTTGAGGCCCAAATGATAGAATAAAGATGATGAAATGGCGGTTCATCACATATAAACCCAGTTGTGGTTATGTTATCAAAACCAACTTTTTGCAAACAGACTCCGATTTTAGTGAAATAACTCTATTAATTAGAGAATATTATGCTATGAACTTTAAAGGTGAGCAGAGTGAAATTGGAGTTCGTTGGGGAATGTTATGATGTTCGGAAATTGAGATTTTGACAATTTGTAATTTGGATTTCTTGGCATAAATACAAGAAGGTATTTTTAACTTAGTTTTATTATTTTCCATACATTTTTATAAAAAATAGGAAAAGAGTTTGGTGAAAATAAATTCATATGAATTAATTAAGAATCTTTGAAGTTTTGGGATTTATTGGTTAAGTAATGAAGAGTGTGTAATATGCGAAATTAATTATTTTTATTTATTCCTTATCTCCCCCTACTATTTATTTTTCGAACAATCCATGCTGTCTTAGTCTCGGTGATTAGGTTTATAAATATATCTTCCAGCTATATTTATTTTCTATGTCTAATTTTACATATATACATATCTACAATTTACCTTCTTTTTATTTTCTTTATTTTTATTATTTTATTTATTTACATAATTTTGGTGCATAAAAGTGCATTTTTATTAAAAAGTGGAATTTAATGGATATTTACATGTATTTGTTAAGATTTTTAAGACAAAATGCAGTAAGAATGTTAATGAATCATGGATTCATCACATGATCCACACGCTTCCATTATGCGCTTGAGGATTGCTCCATAATCCTTCAGGGTCAGGTGTCATATCACAATAATGATCAATGAAGTCTGAAATAATTGTGTCTAGATTCGATGAATTGTATGTGTCTAAGTTGAATTCGTTCACCTCAGTGGCAGCCTGGGTAGCCTCAACAATATGTTCCTCAGATGTCTCTCCTTGGGTTGTGATTGAGGTCTTTGGAGAGGTCTGTTCTTGCGGAGGGTCTGTCTCGACGGTTTCCTCTATGTCACAACTGTCGGTTTCATGTTCGGTTGCCTCAGTCTTAGGTGTGCCCTCGAGATTTTGAACATGAAGGTTTTAGTTCGGGAGTTTTATGTTTTGAGTCTCGCAATCAATAGTAGCTCTAGCATAGGATAAGAATGGCTTTTCCAGAATAATGGGAGACTCAAACAACTCTCCTCGGTGTTTAATGTCCAAGATAATAAAGTCCACTCTATGTTGACCTCTTAGAAGCTCAGGATGACTGAAACGATTTCTCTTGGTCTTTTTATGGATTAATCAGGAAATTGAATTATCATTCTGGTCTTTCCGAGCGGTTCGAGTTCAATTTGCCAAACACAGACTTCTGAAGGATGTTCAGAGTGGAGTCGTCGACAATCCAAATATGAGTAAACTCTATGTTCTCAATTTCACAGGTAACCTTAGTTAATCATTTAACTATGCAACTTTTACTCTTTTGAGTCATCACCATTGAACTGGCCATAGTGATTAAATGATGTCCCATTTGGGATCTTTTCTTTCCCGTCTTCTTTGGTGATAATCAACTCTTTTTAAATCTCTGAAGATAGGGTACGTACTCAATGGACATGATTAATGGAAGCTTTAAGATCAGACTTTTACAAAATGCTTCCATTTATGTGTTGTCCATTTCTTTGAGTTTTATAAATTTTAATTTTTTGGTATTCTAATAAAGTCAGTGTAATAATCAATGGACTAGTTAGAGGTGTTTGGTACCTGTGGTATTTGTGCTTGGAAATTTTGCACATGATTTGTCTCGGGTTCACTTTGTGGTCTCCTCACTTCTCCTTGGTTGTTCATCATATTTTTAACAATTAGGATGACATTATCAAGTTATTAAGTCAATGCTTCAACTATTTGATTAATATGAGATATGTCATCCACTATAGTCTCAAGGCTCGGAGATGAATAATCATACTCATCATGTCATGACTCCAGCATGCAATCCTGAGCTGAGTAATAGTCATTCTCAGTGGTAATGGCTTGATTATGAGTCTTATTTCCTTGACTCTGAATCTTAAATGTCTGGACAAAGGAAAATTGGTTGTACTCGAGAAGAGAGTCACCCCGATTAGGGGATGATTCAAATAGTAAATTCTCAATCATATCCAAGAATCGTGTTTCTTTATCAAATTCGGTTATGCTCATGCCCGTCCTTGAATTCACTCACTCCATTGTGTCCACATAATGATCATTCGGTTCTTTGAGCGGTTCATATCTTGAAATATCATCCAAGGATTGGTGTAGTGGAATGAGAGTGAAGTGGATGATGGCTGAGAAAGAACCAACTCAAGGAGAGGATTCTCCTGATATGAGAACTAAGATGAAGATGGTCAGGATTCGATCATGTAAGTTCAACCCATGGAGTTTGGGTAAGAATACCAATATTTCGACATCTTCAAAAAGGAAGGTGGAGTATGATTCACGAACCTCGATATGTGTACGCAAGTGTAATAATTTTTGAATTCATGTAATTCAATGCACACTGTAGATTCTAGATTCACCAACTTCACATAGTGGAGGATGTGAAGGTTCAACCTATTATATTTTCAATTTTAAATTTGTGATAAAACCGTCTTTGAATATGCTAGACATATGTGTGTCGCCCTAATGCCAAGAGGTTGTTCTACTAGTCCTCAATCAAATGAGTGATTTTCCCAGGCTGCCAAGTTATATAACACCCCTAAAGGTGATAGTATACGTACACCAAGGTTAAGGGTTTTGGGATCTAACCTTACAGTTTCGTCCTCACCCAAAGTTTGTAGGTATGTACATGTACACTAGGATGGGGTTGCTCTCCCACAATCAATGATGTTCAATTTTTTTTATCAAGTTTTAATTAGTCAATAATGTTTAACAGTCTCCTTATTTTAATTTGATTGTCACTTGAATTTGAGTGGAGAATGAAGTACATCTACATGAGGATTCCAATTCCCTTTAAATCCTGGATGAGTGAAAATCGAGGGAGGGTCGAAAAAGCCATGCAGTGGGAAACACGATGATGAATGCAAAGTCCGAGATACTTACAATGCTTCCTCTCTTATAGGATTCTAAACAAAAGTTAAATTTTCCTAACAAATATGTCAAATGCATGCACGAGAAACTACACCTAAAACATGAATTTCTATTAGCGGGTGAAAGAACCATTTGATTCGGCTAAGTGAAATACGATCTACTAGATCTAATTAATGTGATAGTATGGACCTAGTCCTACGAGAGTAATAAATGAAACTAGCATCTCTAATAGCCATGGTGCAATCCTTGGACTACGTCAATCACCATAAATAATAGGGCATGATAGGCTGAGTGTCCAATCTGGGTACAAGTACGAGTCTTCAAATGAAGACCATTGGAAATAGACAATTATTACAAATTAACTACAAAAATGAATAAATATAATCTCTCTCTCTTTCCAAAATATAAAAGTAGAAACAAAAATTTCTTCATGTCTCCTCAGTAGGCTCAGTCCACATAATCGTCTGCCTTCGATTGCTTCGAGTTGCTTCAGCCTCTACGAAAGTTGCTCCAAGTCACCAGGTGCCTCACACGAAAAATAAGAGAAATAAATGTTAGAGAGATATTCACACACATACACATAAGAGATAAAAATACTTAGAAATAAATAGGTAAATAAATACAAGAAGAAACAAGGGACATACTACCCAGGGATGGAAAATCCAAAAATTTAAATTATTTAGAAATTAATCCACAACCATATACCTTCCTTACAATGACATCATTTGATGAATGTTTCGAAATTACCCTTTTAATTATCTTAATTAATGACAATGTTTGTCAAAGCTGTTGTAGTCAAGCAATATAAGAACCATTAAAATTGATCACACTGAGAAATTAATATGGAAATTAATCCTCAATGCAGTCAAGGTTATTTATTTTACTTGGGTAAGTCCCAAGGTTAAACTCATGAAGGTAATATGAATGTCTATAATTAATTATTAAATAATCTAGGAAAATAAGTTTTTGAAGAAGAAGTGAATCTTTTTTACGTTTTTTATATTTTTCAAATTTTTATGAGTTTTGAAATAAGAGATGTAGTTAATTTCTAAAAGGAATGTGATTCATGTGTTTTGAAAGTAAATTTAATGCATGGAAAATAATGCTATGTCTTGAGAAAAATAAATGTAATAATGTTGTTAATTTTAGATGATGCAATAATATGGGAAATTATGTAGTGCAAGAGGTGATAAATGCAGAGCAGGTCAAACCAAGTGAAGCCAAGCAAATCGTAATTAATTCCTCCCCCTTATTTAATCTCAAAGATAATCAATTCGACAATAGTAAATTAATCCTCAATTAATTTCCTCAATTTATGGAGAAATAAATGATCAATATCACGAATGAGAGTGCCCTTGAATAATTGAATGCTTCTTTAATTATCCAAAAGTATCTCAACATTTGAATACCAATGTTCTGTAAGTTAGAGGATCCAACAAGCTTAAAATTGATACCAAGTTCATAAAAATATGAGCATAAATTCACTCGATATGGATAATTTTAGTTTAGATACCATTTTATAAAGAAAATAAATATGAATATTTGCAATTCGGACCTTCTGGAGGTTACTTTTGTAATTTCCAAAGCCAATAAGGGCCTTCTGAAATTTATCCTCGTGTAGGGGCATGCGCATGATTTCTTGAAACATTTGGTATGACGGTGCAAATTTACCCAAAGTCACACGTGTGACACACGTGATCGGGGTTCTTTGGAGACTGGGAGAGTCGCGAGGGCTTGAGCGCTAAATTCACCACCTACGCGTGCGACACACGTGGGGAGGTAGGCTCAATACTGGCTTGTGGTTCCTATCCCCACGTGTTGATTTTTGATTCCTTAGAGACTATCCAAAGCACGAGGCTCAAATGACATGCCTGTGGAGGATCTAACTCGTCCAATGGAGTATCGATCAATAGTTATCTTTTGGGCATGATCGGACGGTGTGGATCACCCTAGTTCTTGATCGTATGAAACATGTAGGTCTGCAAATGGGGATTGACTTCATTCGTCTTACTTCAGCAGACGCAGGACTTACTGTGGACTAGAGTGTTCTGCCCACCTCCCTTCAACCGACACATGATCGACGATCGTCGGGGAAGAGGGTTCCTTGATCTATTGATGGTACCTACAAGGGAAATAGAGGCTCAAGATTTTGAAACTTAGCTCAACATTAAGCTCAAGGAAAAGGGGAGGTAAATGAAATTTCTGGAATGGTAGTAGATGAGGAGCTTGTGACTCTGGCCTTGGCGAGGTCAAAGGTGGAAGTCTGTGGAAGGCATGAGGAGAATCATAGGAGATATCCGAGATAGGGTGATTGTCGAGCAGGGGGTCGATTCGATGAAGATGAATGATTTATGTGATGGGATATTCTAGAGGAAGATGATGACAAAGAAGAGGAGAAACAAAGGGGTAAGATAAGGTTGATAGGTTAGAGGACGATATCCGGTAGTGGCCTAAAGATGGAGGAGAAGATTCTCAACTCTGATGCTCGCTTTAGCCACAACGAAGATGGTGAATCTCAGCTGCTTCCTCAAGGAAGAATACAACAGCAAAGAGGGGTGAACCCCTCTTGAAAGATGGTCGCCACAAGGATTGTGGGTTGTTGTCACCAACCTGGGTCCCTTTAGTGCTCCCTCCCTCTTGGTATTTCTTTCAGATGACGAGGATGGATATGGCATATAAGGTTTGAAAGTTTGGGTATGGACGACTTAAATCGTATGGAGTCGTAGATGATTGGGTTTGGTTTCAAAGGGATAAAGGTGGTGGCCAAAGATTATGGAGGGGTTAGGTGAGAAGTGTGTGGATTGGTTTGATCGGGAGGTGGTTCTGATTAGGATTAGGGTTAGTTGATGGTTTCCACAAGATGGAGAAGATGGTGATCAGGGATAGGGTTAGTTAGGTTCTTAGAGTTTAGGGATAGGGGGTTTGGATGTTGATCGGTTCAGGAGTAGGTGGCCTAAGATCGGATAAGGAGATGGGTGGCAGGCGAGAATGGTTTGTACAAGAGAGCTGGATAGGTAGCAGAGGGGAATTGAGAAGAGGAGGGGAATGATCCATCTACCGTTGGATCGTATGTGATCCAATGACGGGCATGGCTCACGTGCAAGGTCAAAGGGAGTATGTGGGTTGATGAAATCAACCACATGCATAACACCTGGGGAGAGAAGAGGGTAGGCAGAAATGGGTTCCTACATTGGATTTGAGTTGATATGAAGGTTAGTATAGGATGTGCATAAGGACAAAGTGGTTTGATCGAAGGGGGGACGGTTTGGCTGCACTGTGAGGTGGCCTAGTCAAGAGCTGGCAAGTGGAATGTTGATTGTTGACTCTGCAAATATGCAAAAAGTATTAGGGAATAAATAAAATATGGATTTGTGAAAAAATTCCGTACACTAAAAATTTTTGTTTAACTGCGATTTACAATGTACATAAAGATCTCGAATGCAACCAGAATTCAGAATGAAAGGTACGGATTTTTTTGGTGATATTTTATGTACATAAAATATCAATTTTTAATTTTATAATTTTATTTTATTTTTTGCAGATAAATACTACATGAAAAATTCAAAAATTATACTAAATGATGCAATGGATACAGATGCATTTTTTTGAATTTTTATGAATTAGAATAAGGAAGAAAAATCAAGGGTGTGAAATATATACGTGGGTTGGATTAGTAAGCTCAAGTTAGAATTGGTATTTTAATTACTTTTTTGATTTTTTTGATTTTTATTTTTATGTAATTATTAAAAATATGGAATAGAATGAATACATGAAAAAGAAAGAAACTAAAATGAGTGAAATATGTACATGAAATGCCATGTCATATTCGATAAAAATGTACAATGCACGATAAGGTCCTAAAACCTAATTTTTGCAAATGAAATCTGATTCTTTTGAATTTGATCCCGATTTATAGATAATTGAATGTACATTAATTCAAAAGTGAGTAAGTACATTTGGACACTATAAGAGAGATATCATCATTCACATCTTTTTAACTTGAAATTAGGGTTTGGGTTTATTTCAAATGTATTTAAGCTAGTATTGTTTTAGGATTTTTTATTGATTAAGATTAGTGATATGTTCACAATTAAGTTAGTTTCAAGTTATTTGGATTAACATGAATTAACTAAAAAAGGGCGAAGTTAGGTGAAAATATGCAGATGAAATGCAGTTATGAATGCTAATTTATGCAAATTATTTATAAGTGCATGAAATTTAATTTTATGATATTAATCGATGAATGTATCTAATTTCTTAGGATGAATATCTATTTTTAGCTACTTAGAGTGATGAATCACAGATTCATCAACCCACTATACTTAAACCTTGCTCGTCCCTGAGCAACTGAAGAAATGAAGAGGTGAAATGAGAGTGGGTTCCATATCAAGATCATAAGAAAAAGGTGAAAATAGAGATAGACCCTACCTTTGGATTAATAGTTCGACGGAATTCCTGTGAGAATTAGGGTTTCAAAATCAACACCCTCCAAGTTCTATACATCATTGTAACAGTTTCGACTCAAACGTCATCTTAGATCAATCATCATCCCAAAAGCATACCCCGTGAACAATGAACAACTAGATTATGTGTGTGAAGGTATTAGCTCTTCCCATATGAAATGTCAGATTACCACACAAACCTCTCCATCAATAACTCATCCTCGGGGAGTTAGATATTTCCTTCTAAGTTCAGATACATGCTAGTTCATAACGAATAAGGGGAAAGAAGTTTTTAGAAGAATTGATAAAAGAATTGGAGTGTGACCGGTGTGGTCACATCTTTTGTGGAGCCTGCCATGGTAACCAAGTTTCCACGAAGATATGCAGGTTGACTGAAAATTGGACCTTTGTGGTCAAAGATTTATTTGGTAGTTTGATACTTTTGGTGTGGATTTTTGGTTGCTTTGCATGGATCTTTTGTGCCACGATGGATATAGAATCTTTATTCCACCCTTGTTTTGGTGCCCTAGAAAAATTATGCTAATTGTCCATTCCTCATCCGAAGCTTTATTTCAACCCGTAACATTAGTTATCCATGCTACCCGAAAAGAGACACAATCTTCCAAATCTCTGTCTGGGTTGAGCTAAGTGCACAGTGCTAGACTACATATTAATTCCCTTTTCAAGAGTTGTAAGATTTCTGAACACTGTCATGCAGAATTCGGAGAATTAAGTCCAAGATCTGAAGTTTCTAAAATCCTATTTTCGGTGAAGTTCCTCTGAAAGTTAAGCAGATTAAGGCCAAATAAAGACTACTCTCAGTTTCTGCTCACAAATTGGTTCAAAACCCAAGGCTTTTCACCAATGCAGATGCATGAAATGCGGAATGAAATGTAGATGTAACAAGCATTTTTTTATTTTTTTGAATTTTAAATCTATTTTTTATTATTTTTATATGATTTTACACATTATATATATATATTTAAAAGTATTGCACATATTTTACGCAATTTACAAGTTTTATAAGGATTACCCAAACCATATATTAGTTTTATAAACATAAAATACGATACCATATAATACAATGCAATGCAAAGTATATACATATTGCAACTCACCACTTGTACTTAGCGTATGCTAAGTATAAAAGGATGGAAAGTAAGAAAAGGGGAAGAGGGGTAGAAGTTGACTGCCCCCTATACTTAGGTTCTTGATCAGCCTAAGAATAGAAGAGAGCAAAAATGGGGCAATCCAGGACAAGAGGAGAGAAGGTGGATATAAACATCATGGGCATCAGTCCCCCTATACTTAGGCTATGTCCTAAGTATAGAAGAAATACAAAGGGAACCGATGGGATCAAGAGAGAGTGTATGTAGTTTCAAGTTGTTTTTGAGAAACCTTCTCGCGGGCATGTGGTGGGAGGGAATAAGGATATGAAGAACATGACGTAGAAGATTCCCATCCATCATTGGAGTCATCCTAAGAATAGCAGTGTTCGGTGGAGGCTCTCCGACTAACTCTTCTTTGTGGCTGCTCTCTCACTTGGTCAACCGATTCGACCTCGAACGATGAGTACTCTGATGAAGCGGTATATGTCTGGTCATATCTAGTCACCCTGATCCGTTTACAATACCCTAGGGTAGAGTCCTATGAATAATTTATGTATATGGTGATGTATCTAGTCGATTTTCTAGATACTGAAGTAGGGAGAGGAGGAGGACTATAGTGCTTCTCCCCTTCACTAGCAACCATACTCGAGGATGTGGCCCTTCTTGATGGAGTCTGTAAGGTGTTGGTCATATGTTCTCCATTGGATGAATCTCCATTTTTATTGTATATCTCTTTTAGGGTTAGTACACGCCTCGAGTATATGGTGGTGCTTAGAGTAGGTTTTAGATTAGTCGGCTCGGATCACAATTAGAAGTCCTAAATAACTATTTCTAGGTTCGATGAAATGGATGTGTCTAAGTTGAATTCATTCCCCTCAATGGCAGCCTGGGTAGCCTCGATGGTCGGTTCCTCAGGTCTCTCTCCTTGGGTTGTACTCGGGGCCTGTGGAGATGTTTATTCTTGTAGAGGGTCTGTCTCAATGGTTTCCTCGGTGTCATGACTATTATTTTCATATTTGGTTGTCTCAGGGTCAGGTGTATACTTGAGAGTTTGATGATTAAAGTTCTGGTTTGGGACTTTTATGTCTTGAGTCTTACAATCGGTAGAGGCTAAGAATAACTTTCCCATAATATTATGGGAGACTCAGACTACTCTTCTCGGTGTTCAATGTCTAGGATAATAAAGTCCATGTTTAACACCTTGGAAGCTCATGACGACCCTTCCCTAGCAATTTGCAAGGTACCCCTTCCCCAGCAAGGGCACGCGCTAGGAACGTGCCCTTGGAAAAATTGCAATCGACCCCCCGCATCTTCTACAAATTCCACCAAGGTATCTGTCTTCCAGGAGGCATGTGTGATGCACGTATGCAAAATCCTTTATTCACCCTCTTAATTTAACCGAATTAATGACTAAAATAAATGTGGCCTTTCGTTGTAGTCATGTGAATTCGGATTTATCAAAAACTACTTTAATTAATATATCATATAATATCGAGCGACAATTTTTATGTTACTTTGGCAAGCCCAAGGTCGAACTCAGGAAGGAAGCTTCCTCCTTAAATTAATTTAAAGTCGATCTAGATGCTAGGTTTTCAAGAGAATATTTTTTATTTTTTTATGCAATTAAAAAATGCAATGCAATCCTGAACAAATTCGAGGGTTAAAATGTGAATATGATCAAATTAAGTCCAAAAATTCTCAAACTAGATCAGAATGTCAATTATGATGAAATGAAGCTACCATATTTTTTTTTTGAATTTTTCGAAACTAAATGAATTAACTACTAATTAAATATGAATGCCATGTGATTTTCGCAAAAATTAGTTTTAATAAATACCAAAACAAATTATTTTCAGAGATAAAAATTATCCTAGATACTTCTATGTGAGATGAATCCAAGAAAATTACTAAACCTTAGAAACAATTAATTTTTGAATTATAAAAAATTACTTTAAATACCAATTAATTTATTTAACCTCGTTATGCATGCAAATGTGATAGTTTTTTGGCATGAAGTAGAACTACTTGAACTCCACCTATTATGAATTTTTTGTAATTTTTAGAGCAATGATTACTTTAAAATCAATTTCAAAATAAGTATTGGGTAAAATATGCAATATTTCACTAAATCAATTATATTAAATAAATCAAGGCTCACAATATTATATCTATTTTTCACAATAATAATAAAATATGAGTTCTTCTATAATATGCAATTTTTAGAATGACAAAATGATGTGAAATGTATGTTTAAATAAATATGCGAACACAGGGGTATGAATGTAATACAAAAATAAAAGTGTTAAAAATATATATGCTGACAGGACTAAATTGTAATTACCGAAACTTTCGAGGGTATGGATGCAAATAACCAAGGAAAACACGTGTCGCACGTGCCTCTGGAGCAGGGGGGCGTAATGTAATTATCTTAGAGTCTCATGGTTGTTCTACAATTTGTACCTCTTGTGTGCAAGTCACGTCACTACGGATGACCTTGGAATTTGATGGAACTAGAGGGACTCTGGCGCAACTATCCCTCATGCCTCACATGCCTCGCACGTGAGGAGAGGTCTTGGAGGTGCTTGTACATGGACCGAGGGTGAAGTCGGTCGAGCACGGGGTGTGGGGGTGAGCTCGGCCAAGGTGGCTGCTGCAGGGCGTAGATGATGGCGGAAGGTCGATGGTGCTCCGTGCGTTGGTGGATGGTGGCAAAGGTCCTCCATGTGTCGAAGCGACTATCTCCACCACCAACGACACACAACGTGAGGTGGAGGGAGATGGTCGGCGGTGAGGGCTGCATTGGTGTCCTACTGGCAGGTGGCTCCCCTGTGCTAGCAAGGGCCTGATGGAGGTGCTCGACAAGGAGGAATAATTTTCTGGAGGAGAGGCCGCACGAGGCGGCTGGAGGGGCTGCTGTGGCTATTTGATCTGCACGTGGGCAGATTTGGCTGAAGACAGCGAGGCGCGGGGCTGGGGGTTCGCGCAGGTGGAGGGTCAGGCATGGATGGCAAACGTGGCTACGTTGGAGAATGACCGCAGAGCGATGCGGTGGTGGCGCACTGCCAGGGGTGGCACCGGGAACGCAGGTGGCTGCCGCTCGTGCACTTGTGGCTGCAGAGATCGGTCGATCAGACCTCATGATGGAGGAGGGCGAGAGGATAGTGGTGTCGATGGCTAGAATGAAGAAGAAGGAAGACATGAAGAAGAGAAGGGAGGAAAGAGGGAACACGAGAGATAGTGAAGAAATGGGGGAACTTCCCCTGTGAACAGGGGAAATTATTGTATTGTTTGAGTGATTTAAATTTTCGATTAATTGATTAAAGAAAGTTTGTCCAAAAAATTGATAAAAATCACCATTACACTCATAATTAGTGATTTATCTGTGGAAGTGCAAGTATTTTTTGCAATTTGGAGAGTGGGTGTAGGTGTGGTGAAGAGAGAGAGGGAATGGAGATAGAAAAACAGAGGAAGAAGATGATGAAGAGAATATAAGGAAGAGCAAGAAAGAGAAGGAAGAAGTTACCTTCGGATTTCGCCTGGGATGGAATGGTGGGATCCGACTCCGGTCGTCACCTCTAGCGATGGGGATGGCTCGAAGCTAGAGCAGTGGCTTAGAGCGGCTGCGACGTGGACTCGAGGTCCACTGGACCTCGCCAGTGATGAAGAGGGTCGTCGCTCGATGGGGACACTCCGTAGCTATCACCTACAGTGGCCAAAGCTCTCTCTCCTCTATTTGTGAAGACTGGCAGATGACGATGAGTGAGCTCGGCAGGGCTTTTTATAGGTGGTTGGCGCATGAAACGGGAGGAAGAGGGAGACGTGGGCGAGGTGGTTGCACGTGTACACTGCAAGGCGTGGGGGGGGGGAGATGGCCACCGCGCAAGGGGCATGGCGGTTACGCGTGACCGCACAATAGGCAGAGGGTGCGGTTGATGGCTCCTTCCGCAAGAATCCCGAGGTTGAAGACAACATCTAGAGAGAGATAGAGAAAGAGAGAGAGAGAGAGAGAGAGAGAGAGAGAGAGAAAGAGAGGAATGAAATGATCTGAGAAGTTGGATGAAGAACCCTTCATCCAATGGTCCAGACCAAAGAGAGTAAGTGGAGAAAGGAGGAGTTGACACATGGCGGCTCCAGGAGCGGCCACATGCCAGCTCCAGAAAATTCAGATTATAAATTCAAAGAAAATCACTAAAAAGTAGGAGACGACCTCAAATCAAAAAAAGTTTCTTGACAAATTGTTCCTCTCGACGAGATGTACAACTTTCATGAAGGACCAAAAATCAAATGAAGTGTGTAAAAAGTATTTTTGGGTGGCATTTTATAGGTATAGGATACCGTATTTTTGTATTTTGCATTTTTTTGTCATTTTTAATTCAAGAAAAATAAAAATAAATTAGAAAAATAATGAAAGAAATATTTACATCTTAATCCAACTTTTTTTGGATTTTTAATAATCAAGAAAATAAAAGGATAAAACGGAGGGTATTATGGTCAATATGTACAATATACAATAGGGGACCAAAACCCAAGTTTCACATACGGTATTTGATTTTAATGAAATTGGTCTTGTTTTGAAGGTCTTTTAATGTATATTACTTTAAAAGTGAGTAGACCTAAATCGGACATTGTGTGAGAGATATACACATTTTAAGATTCTTAGTCTCAAACTTGTATTTGGGTTTTATTGGGAAATTTTACAAGTTGGTATGTTTTTGATATTTTTCCTTTATTGATGTTAGTAATATCTACACTATGGAGTTGATTTTATTGGATTTGAATTTAGTATAAAATAGATACAAATATGGTATTTACATGATATTTTTGCAAGGAATTTCAGGTTTCCTATTTATACAATTTTGAATGCTAAAATGCAGATATTATTTATGCATGTATGAATGCTAATTATGCAATATAAGTGATGAAATGCATCTAACTACTCAGGAACAAGGCTTTATTTTCAACTTTTAGAGTGATGAATCATAGATTTCTCAACCCCCTATACTTAAACATTGCTCGTCCCCGAGCAAGTAAAATGAATGCAAAAGTGAAATGATTTTGGGTTCCATACCAAGGTCATGAACAAAAGGTGAAAATGGAGCTTGACTCGACCTTTGGATTAATAATATGGCAGACCCTTATTGGGATATGAATTTAAGACGTAACAACCTTTGGGTTCCACAAGTCTTCTATTCAAGACGCCTCAACAGTCAGGTTAGAACAGATCTTCATATGCAAATTCTTATGAACATGAATCTTACTTGTACTGCATATGTGAAATATAGCTCTCCACATCATAAATGGCAAAGAACCAACCTCCTCTAACAAGATAACTCTAATTCTCTGGTCCAGTAACTCTTTCCTCGAGGAGCAGGGTATTCCCTTCTAAGTTCAAGTTGCAATCGACTCAAGAAGAGGGGGTGGAGAGAAGAATGGATGGTAGCCAGTGTAGCTACTTATCCTAGGATACTTGACCAGTGTAGCCAAGTCATCTATCTACGATCTTTGAAGCTCTTCTTATTTTTCTATACTTGTATATACACTTCGGCATGCATTTTACTTTTCAATCAGGCATGTCCACTTTTGGAGATTTTGCATTTTTTCTTTTTTTTTCTTCTTGTTTTTTGAAATATATACAAGGCGCAGTATGTACATAAGGATTTTTTTCTCCTTGAGCCAGTAGACTATCCATCTTTTGAAGCTTTATTGCCACCCACAACATCCCATCCTTAGACGTCAACACCGCCAGACTAGGTTGAGATGCACTCCCCTCCCTAGAGGAGGACGGATGTTTCCACCCGTGTGCTACTCCAAGCCAAAGGATTCTACCTCCTCACCACCTCATCAATGAATAGCTATGTGCATGGTGCTTGTCCAAGTTAGGTCACTGTCTAAAAGAACTGTGCGTGTGAATGAAATATTCTACTTAGACCAGTCAAGATGACATGTGAACATAGACTTGCAGACTCAAAGAATTAAGTCACTTGACTTGAGAAATCTTAACTCCGATTCCTATAAGGTTCCTTTAAAATTAGGTAGATTAAGGTCAAATCAAATCTTTCCTCGACATCTATTCATAACTTGGTTCAGAATCCACTAACTTTTCACTTTGCATAAGCTAGATATGCAGATGATATGCTATAGAGATGAATGAAATGCAAGACACTTTTTTTCGTATGCAAGGATCGTATGCAAGAATAAAAAAGAAGCCATTATTATTATTATTATTTATTTATTTATTTATTTTTTTGTGTTTTGTTTTTTATACCTCATATTTTACAACAAATTTTTACAATAATTTTATAAGTAATATACAACAAATGTTATACAAGCATACATGTATTAATTTTTTTTTTCAAATTTTACCCACCCCATAATTATTGCATACAAAAATATGTGAAAACACGTGAAAGTACGAGCTATGGGTAAAGTATATATGTAATATACACACGCCCCCTATACTTAGCGTGTGCTATGTCCTTAGAGCATGAAAAACTAGGAAAAAGACATAGCTCGTGCTAAGCGTAGAAGAGATAAAATAACAAAAAGTATAGAAGTCATTCCGCCCCCTATATTTAGGCTTTTGTAGCCTAGGTGTAGAAGAACAAAAATGGGGCGGGTGAGGTCAAGATGGTAAATGGATGAGAATATATACATGATGGGCATCAATCCCCCCTATACTTAGGCTCTGTCAGCCTAAGTCTAGGAGAGAAGTGAGTGTGAGGACTGATGAGATCTAGAGAATGTATAGAGAATGATGAAGGAATCTGATCACTCTCCCCCTATACTTAGGATCTGGTCATCCTAAGTATGAAACAATATGGAGTTGGGGTGAGTGATCCGAATCACGATGAAGGGAGGGATAGAAAGTATGTACAAGAAGGGGTGAGAATGTACTGATAGATTATGATCTGAATCTTTTTGATGCTGCTGATGGCGAGAGATTAATGTTGCAAGGACTCATACACGGCTTTATGTGTGTCTTCTGAGTCTGCCTTATGCATGAAAACAATCTCCTTAACACAGACTAACTGTTCATTAGGTTCGACAAAGTATTTCAGTAGGTGTCCATTAACTAGGGATGTCTGTGCTCCATCTATAAGATCTGAGATCTCTACACATCCACTATCATGCACAACATGAACTATGAACGGACACGTCCACTTGGATTTAAGCTTCCCTTGGAAAACCTTCAACCTCGCATTGAACAACCATACCTTTTATCCAGTAACAAAGGTCTTTCATATGATAAATCTATCATGCCAATGCTTTACCTTGTCCTTGTACACCAGACTGTTGTCTTATGCTCGGTTTCTGATCTCCACAAGTTCATTGAGATCCATCTCTCTCTATTTCTGCCCTAGGTGTGTGTTTCAATTGACCTTCTTGATTGCCCATTCTGATTTGTGCACTAACTCTGCATGCAAATGACACAACTTTCCAAATACCATTTTGAATGGAAAGGTTCCTAATGGTGTCTTATAAGCTGTTCTGTAAGTTCAAAGGACTTGATCCAAGATCTGAGACCATTCTTTCCTGTCTGGGAGGACAAGCTTCTGCAATATGGCCTTAGCCTCCCTACTCGACACCTCTGCCATGCCATTGGTCAGTGGGTGGTAAGGACTAGCGACACGGTGTTTGATGCCATAATCTTTTACGAGTTTCTTTACATCTTTGTTCACAAAATGGCTACCCCCATCAGATATCAATACTTTGGGGATCCCAAACCTGATAAATTTACAAACATCCTTGCTGTCTGCGGCTCGAGTCGAGGTAGCCTCCACCCACCTTGACAAATAATCCACCGCAATAAGGATATATTCAAAGCCATGGCTAACCAGGAATGGGCCCATGAAGTCCCTTCACTTCCTTGGAAACGCATTCTTGATGGTGCAAGTAGTGGCTACTGACAAAACGTGCTTCTCAACACGACTTCTAGTTTTCATGCTGACCCTAGTAGGTGTGCATCTTACCTTAAGGTACTTCTGAATTGCAGGTTTCATATCCACATACTTATCAAAAGGGATTGTGATCTTGGTATACTTATTGCAAAACTTAGCCGTCTTGGGGTCATTTTTTGGATTTTTTTGGTCTTCTTCTTTCCACCCTTAAGGGCATCGAGGAAAGAGATTATTGATGACAACTCAGATTATGAAACTAAAATGCTTTCATTCAAACAACAGATCGAGTTCTGTACAGGCTTGGGATTCTGACTCTAACACTGACTCAGACTGGAAAGAAATTCATGTAACGAAATAGGTGATGCATCTACCGCTACTCCTGGTGTGTCCTCCTCAGATGGAGGTGTTGGCTCTTCATCAGGCTCACTTGATTCATTACTGGTGCTCCTTTCCTTCTTTTTGCCATGGTGTTTTGAGGACTTGGAAGTCCTCTTATTCTGTTGATGTCGGTGATGGTGGTGCTGATGCTGCTCCTATGCTTCCAAGTTCTCCTCAGGTAGATACTTGGTAGCGTCTTCCTCATATCCTCATGCCCGATCAGGTATGGTTACGGTCCTTCCGCTCCTGAGATTGATTAACATTATCATACGAAAGGATCTCATGTTCAAATAGAGAATAATCTGTATAATATATATGATCTCATGGTCAGTGCTGACCCTGATTCAGGATATTGAGGTTGGCCTGAAACTGTGTGAGGATTGGGGTCTTTGGTGCCATATGCTGATCCTGGTGGCGTGAGACGCGGTTCAGATCTATTCTTATATCAAAGTAATCATTCTATATCAACTATACCCTATCAGTCAAAGTCTAGATGACCAAGGTAAGGGACTCCAAATTACTAGTCGGCGGGGCCTGCTGCTGCTGACTAGAGGATGAATGATTCGATTGTCTATACTGGCCCTACTGGCCTTTCCAGTACTGCTATGGGTGGGACTGTGGCCCTGCTGGCCTGAGTGGAATGTGCGCTGATGCTGCGGCTGATATCCTTGTCCTGGTCGGGACTGTACAAAGTGCGGTGTGGGAACGAAGCTAGTTTCTTGGTAAGCTAGGGACGGTCAGTGTGGCTGACCATTCCCTATCCCCGACTGTCTGCCGACGGGTTCATGGTTGTACCACAACCTGTTGATCTCAAACACCTGCGGAGGTTCCTCGTAGACTGACTCCACCTGTGGGTGTACGTGCTTCTCCTGCTGACTGTACTGTTGTTCCTCAACCTAGTTGCTCTGAGGCCCCTGTACCCGCTCATGTACTAGATGAACTCGATGTACATGTACAAGTGGTGCAGAAGGGGCAGGTAGTTGTATCTCGTCTACCTTCTCAGTTAATTCCTTCACTTATTGTGGCAATCGTGAAAGCATCTCAAGGTCAGTGACCCTCTTGTGGATCTGTTCTAACATGGTGAGCTTATCATCTATTATCCCCATGATAGGGATTAGGTCATCTATCAGATCCGCTACAGTCCTCCTAGGTGTCTCATTAGATAGGCTTGAGGGAGACAAATGATAGGCCATGATGTCCTAAGATCTGCATGTTCTTGCCACCTGCTCTAGGATCTTCCATACAACATCTTCTTTCTTATTCAGATAGCTACCTCCACAGGTTGCACTCACCAACCCTTGCATTTCCGGTATCATGCCATAGAACAAGGTTTGGACTAAGATCACCTTGGTAATGTCATGGCAAGGGCTTTTTTATATCATATCATTGAATCTATCCCAGGCTTCATGGAATGGTTTGTGGGGACCCTAGAAAAAGCTAGCGATCTTCGTCCTCATCTAGTTAGTCCTACTGAGTGGGTAGAACTTCTTCAAAAATAAATCTTTGAATTGCATCTAGGTCGTACATCTAACCCCGAGGTTCTTCAGCTAATGAGCAACCTTATCTCCTAAGGCAAACGAGGTACCCTTCAACTTGATGTAGTCTTGTCCAACCCTAAGGGTGATTAAGGTTGTTACATATCAACTCGAAGTCTCTCAAGAAAGCATATGGTTCTTCTGTTGCATTTCCACTAAACTTTGGTAGCAGACCAAGGAAATGGGGCTTCAGCTCAAATGCTTCCGGGGGTACCTTAGGTACGAGCCAACTATGCATCTCATTCTCAGCTGGGTTATAGGCATCTACCATCAGTCTATCTATTCCATCTGCTAAAATCACCTATCCGATCCTAGCCATAAGATCTGCATTCAACTACTCGACTCTAGATAAACGGGCAAGGACTTGATGCATAGGATCATCTCTGTATTCCTCTTTGTCTGGATTTTTCTTAGGAGGCATCTTGGTTTTGGGTTGATCTTCTTCACCTGATGCAAAAATGTGGTCTATATTATAAGAAGATTTAGGAATGAAGATACACTCACCGAGGTGAAGGTCTTCCTTAGAGAGATGAGAGGAGAGGAAAGGAATGGTTTGAGGGTAACCATCCTGAGAGTGAGGGATCCTAAACTCAAGAGTATCAAAGCCATGTTCCCTCTGATAATGAAAAGGGCTACCCGAGAAGTGGAGCCGCCCCTACAAAGAGGTTGGAGGAAATGGTTACCCGGAGCGTGAAACCGCTACTGTCACTAGGAAGAAGTGAATGGGCCATGTCGCAATGAGGACATTACGAATATAAGTGGGGGAGGTTGTAACACTCCAACCCCAAACATAGTAACATACTAAAACTCACGAAGTGGGGATGTGGTTTATAAGTGATGGGGATTACTGCTTGTTAACTTGGGCTTAAGCATTTTGGGTGGTTGCCAACGGGTCCAATTGGGCCCGTATCCAACAAGTTGTCAAGGCCAGTTTTCCTCGATAATGGACCGGGGGCCTAAGCTCGGGACGATACAAATGACATCAGAGCCATGTTTCAATCTTGGTACCTGTGGGTTATGGGCCCACCACGCTTTCGCTTTGGATAATCCTATTTGCAGATAAATAGGAAGCTGCCCCTAGACAGAAACAAGGGTGGCTTCTTATTAATAGTTTAGCATGTTTCTTAATTTATATAAGTTCTTTGCATTGGTTTTTGCAGCTCTAGATGAAACTTTGTTTCGATCAAGAATCCAAAATCATGGAAAAAGACATCACCCGGTAATCAGTTCAATGACACTACCCAGAAAGACACGTTCCCTGTAGAAATTGAAATCATTGATATCCACCCAAATAAAAGGGATGAAGTATTCCACCCATCCAAATAATTGTCCCCCACGATCATATATAACCGAAGTTCACAGCTTTGCACAAAAATCATAGCTACCCTCAAAGCATTATATGACACCAAGTCAACCCAGATAAGAGAAGAAATGAATTCCAAATCCCGTTCGAGGAAACACCCTTGTCGAACACCTGATCAACTACTCACAACCCACACGAGGAAGAGATCCGAAAGTGCGTGGAATCTGGCAGCAAGGGTGGAGGGAACATTGTATAATATACCAATACGGACTCGAAAACCACATTTTTCGCATTAATTCCGATTTCAGTGAAACTAGTGTCATTTTGTAGATAATTGAAAAGTATAATTTTAAGGACCGAATTTGCTCAATTCGGAGTTCATACGACCGAGTTTTGAGGCCCGGATGAAAAAAGTAGCGGCTTCGAGCCTCTAGATTTTATTGGTATTTTAAGTTACTTTTATTTTTATATTTTTATGTACAATTTTATAAACTTTTATGAAACAATTAAGTTAAAGGGGTTTTTGGTTATTTAATGAAAAATCGAGGAAGTTTTATACATATAATACATATAGACAACGGGTCCAAAAAGTCGAAACTCACCGGTTTTATCCGAATATTTTTCTGATAGTTTTAGTAAATAGTATTATGTATAAAACGGATTTTAAAAGTGAGTTTGGTCTTTTCAGAGTTTTCTATGAATAGATATGAACCTCGGAAGTTGGCTTTTGCGGCTTCTACGGTTCATTACGGTTATTTTATTTTTATACCGAAATATTTTTCTGATAATTTTATAAAATAATATATATTTTGTGAACAACTTTTATAAAAGAAGTGTTTTGATTTAAAGTGGTTTTGATGATAAATAAAATAGGTGAAGTATTTACATGGTGAAAAATGGGTAATTTATATTTTTAGTCTTTATTTTCTTTGTATTTTTATAGGTTTAGATCCTTATCCCCCCTACTTATTTCTTTTGTCGACCCGGTCAATATTGACCTGGTCTCGGGGTTAGGATCAGTCTGTATAATGCATATACATCCTTCTTTTATTTTTATTTTCCTTTTTCTCTTTGTTCTTTTATTTTGGTAAAAATAAGTGTTAAATATAATATTAATATTTGTTGTGAGAATGTTAATTAGATGGAATTAGTGGCTATTTACATATATTTTACCAAGGATTTTAGCCAAAATGAAAGAATAAAGGCAATGAATCACGGATTCATCTCCAGGTTCGCAACAGTGATTGTTGGAGGTACCATCACTTTTGTGCAGCTTCGCCTTCCTTGTTGTGGTACAGTTTTGTTGTATCTTTTACTGTTTTATCTTACTTGTAACACCTTGGGAGACGTGGAATGTAGCAAGCATGTATGTAGTACATTTTTTTTTGAAATCATGTAATATATTTTGTGAACATGGAATTGATGATTGGAAATGAAATGTGATTGCAAACATGTCAATTGCAATGAAAAAATTTAAATTTCCAATGTTTTGTGCTATTTTATCATACTTTTGTGAATGTCAAGTATTCGAATGTGGAAATGTATATGCATGGAAATGGGTTTGCCGAGTACCAGATCCTAGGGCGTCACAAAGAGGGTCATAGCTTGGGTTGGCCCATGTTGCGATTGGGCTGATGAAGACACACTTCGTGAGGGGTTTAATGAGAGATTTGCGAAGCTTGAGTAGATACCCTCCCAGTTAGTCATCTTTGATGGCAGAAAGAAGAATCGGGAGAACAAGTGTGTAAATATAGGATTTGACTCCTACCTAAAGAAAACAAATGAGTCACAAACCCTGAGTTCGCACTCAACATGGTGAAGGATCCAAAGCCAGGTCCGATTAATTTGGTTGATTTTAAGTGTGATTTTTCAAGCAAATAGAAATGATTACGTAGCTTATAGGAAAGTCGTCTCAAAGCCGGATGCGTCTTCCCTATTTAACCTATTGCCTAAGATACCATCACCCTTTCTTTCTTTGCTCCTATTACCTGCCGAGAAGTTCAAGGATCTGCCTCTATCTACCTACCGAAGTTGGCAGAGGCTGACAAGGCTTTTAACTTCACCCCAAAGGGTTACTAGCAACTTGTTGCGCTGTACCGCTGCTTCACCCCTATCCACCTGCCGAAACAGGCAGAGGCTACTTAGCGCTAGTTAGTTGAACCTATAAGAATTCAACCTGTGATATTTTCTAGAATCGGGGTACGTGATATAGAAGGCAGGGATTTTGGCTCTACCTTAGGGTGTGCACTCACACTCTCTACCCTCACTCAGCCTGAAATCAAGGTTGGGGTTATTCTCCCACAAACAGAATTTCCTACTTTATGTTGATTTTTTGGTCAATTTGTTTAGCTGTCCTGATTTTAAGTTAGATGACCACTTGATTAGTCCAACACACAAGGCACACCTATCGTCTAGTCCCAATTTTTTTAATCTTAAGTTAGAAAACCAAGGGAGAAGGAGTTGAGAAAAGCCGATGCACGATAAAATGATGTTGTATGGCAAGTTTAGAAGACTTACAGTGATCCTCAAGCTTTACATGCATGATGCAAATAGAATTGAAATTTTATCTAAATGAATGCAGTCGATGAAAGGCCCCTCCTATACAAGCAGTTCTATTAGCGAATGAAGAACAAGTTAAATTTGGCTAAGTTCTACAGTCTAAGTGTGCCTTTTAGTGGTGAAGTGTGGTCCTAGATATTACGAGCACAAACAGTCCTAAGATAGCTCTAAGAGCCGCGAGTGCAGGTCCTATTCTACGTCAAGCAACCATACAACAGAGTGAGTCTTTTTATTATTCACTTACACGTGCGAGAACCCAAACGTTACCACTGTAAATGCAAACCTTTTTTACAAATTCTCTTGAAAACTACTCAGTTCAAATCGATGCAGGTTCTTTGTCTCGCATGGTGAATCGCCTTCGATGCCTCGTGTTCCTCGCACAAAAATAGACAATGGTTAGAGAGAGAACAACACAAAATAAACAAATATTGATAATAAATAGGAAAATATTCACAAGAAAAATCGGGAATCAGACCACTCGGGGATGGAAAACCTAAAATCTCGATTATCTAAAAATTAACCCAAGCCGTGCCTCCCCAGCAACATCACCATTTGAAAAACCCTTTATTCACCCTCTTAATTTAACCAAATTAACGATTACAATAGATGTGGTCGTTCGCTGTAGTCGGACAAATTCGGATTTATCAAAAACCACTTTAATTAATATATCAATTAATATCGAGTGGTAATTTTTTTTACTTGGGCAAGCCCAAGGTCGAACTCAAGGAGGCAATTTTCTCCTTAGATTAATTTAAAGTCGATCTAGATGCTAGGTTTTTAGGAGAATATTTTTTTATTTTTTATGCAATTAAAAAATACAATGCAATCCTGGACAAATCTGAGGGTTAAAATGTGAATATGATCAAATTAAGTCCCGAAATTCTCAAACTTGGCCAGACTGTCAATTATGATGAAATGAAGCTACTCTTTTTTTTGTAAATTTTCGACTCTAAATGAATTAACTACAAATTAAATATGAATGCAGGGTGATTTTTGTAAAATTAATTTTGATAAATACCTAATCACATTATTTTCAAAGATAAAAATTATCCTACATACTTCTACGTGAGATGAATACAGGAAAATTACTAAACCTCATAAACAATTATTTTTTTACTTATTAAAAATCAATTATGCGATACCAATTAATTTATCTGGACCTCATTATGCGTGCAAATTGATGACTTTTGGGCTCGAAATAGAAGTACTCAAACTCTACCCACTGTGAATTTTTGGTAATTTTTGGAGCAATGATTACTTTAAAATCAATTTCAGAAAAAGTATCGGGTAAAATATGCAATATTTCACCAAATTAATTCTATTAAATAAACCAAGGCTCACAAAAATATAATTATTTTCACAGTTATAAAGCATGAGTTCTACAATATACAATTTTTAGAATGACAAAATGATGCAAAGTGTATGTTTAAATAAATATGCGAATATAAGGGTATGAATGCAATACATAAATGACAGAACTAAATTATAATTATCGATACTTCAGAGGGTCTGGATGCAAATAACCCAAGAAGACATGTGCCGCACGTGCCTCTAGAGCAGAGCTCCTTAATGTAATTATCTTGGATTCTATAATTTGTGCCTCTTGCTCGTGCAAGTCACATGACTGGGGATGACCTTGGAATTTGATGGAAATGGAGGGCCTCTGGCACAACTATCCCTCCTGCCTCACGTATCTCACACGTGAGGAGAGGTCTGGGAGGTGCTTGTACACGGATTGAGGTGAAGTCGGCCGAGCACGAGGGCGTTCGGGGGTGAGCTCAGCCAAGGGGGCTACTGCAGGGCAGAGATGATGGCGGAAGGTCGGTGGTGCTCCGTACGTCAATGGTTGGTGGTGAAGGTCCTCCTTATGTCAAAGCAACGATCTCCACCTCCATCGACATACAGCATGAGGTGGATGGAGATGGTCGGCGGCAATGGCTGCGGTGGTGTCCAGCAGACAGGTGGCTCCCCTACGCTAGCAAGGGCCTGACAAAGGTGCTCGGCGAGGAGGAAGAATGGTCTGGAGGAGAGATCGTGCGAGGCAGCTGGCAGGGCTGCTGCGGAAGTTTGATCCGCGCGTGGGTGGATCTGGCTGAAGACGACGAGGCACGGGGATAGTGTTTCGCGTATAGGCGGAGGGTCACGGGTGGATGGCGAACGTGGCTGCGTTGGAGAACGACCGCGGGGCGATGCGGTGGGGGCGCACTGCCAGGGGCAGCGCCGGGAACACAAGTGGCTGCCATTTGTGCGGCTGTGGCTGCCGAGATCGGTCGATCAGACCTCGTGATGGAGGAGGGTGAGAGGATAGTGGAGTCAATGGTCGGAAGGAAGAAGAAGGAAGACAGGAAGAAGAGAAGGGAGGAGAGAGGGAACGCGAGAGACAGAGAAGAAACATGGGAACTTCTCCTGTGAACAAGGGAAGTTGTTGTATTTGTTTAAGTGATTTAAATTTTCGATTAATTGATTAAAGAAAGTTCAATCCAAAAAATTGATAAAAATCACCATTACACTCTCAATTAGTGATTTATCTGTGGAAGTGCAAGTATTTTTTCAATTTGAAGAGTGGGTGAAGGTGTGGTGAAGAGAGAGGGAATGGAGGTAGAAAAACAGAGGAAGAAGATGATGGAGAAAATACGAGGAAGAGAAAGAAAGAGAAGGAATAAGTTACCTTCGGATTTCACCTGGTATGGAGTGGTGGGATCCGACTCCGATCGTCGCCTCTAGAGCTGCAGCAGGGATGGCTCGAAGCTAGAGCAACGGCTTAGAGCGGTTGCGACGTGGACTCGAGATCCACGGACCTCGCCAGTGATGAAGAGTGTCGTAGCTCGATGGGGACACTCCGTGGCTGTCACCTACAGTGGCCAGAGCTCTCTCTCTCTCTCTCTCTCTCCTCTATTTGTGAAGACTGGCAGATGAGGATGAGCGAGCTCAGCGGTGGCTTTTTATAGGTGGTTGGCGCATGAAACGGGAGGAAGGGGGAGATGTCGGCGAGGTGGTTGCACACGTGCCCCGCAAGGTGTGGGGGGTGGGGAGGAGATGGCCGCCGCGCAAGGGTCATGGCGATTGTACGTGACCGCGTAGCAGGTGGAGGGTGCGGTTGATGGCTCCTCTCGCAAGAATGGGGAGGTTGAAGACAACATCTAGAGAGAGATAGAGAGAGAAAGAGAGGAATGAAATGATCTGAGACGTTGGATAGATAACCCTTCATCCAACAGTCCAGATTAAGGAGAGTAAGTGGAGAAAGGAGGTGTTGACACGTGGCAGCTCCAGGAGCGGCCATGTGTCAGTTCCAGAAAATTCGTATTATAAATTCAAATAAAATCACTAAAAAATAGGAGAAAATCTCAAATAAAAAATGTTTCTTCATGAAAGTTGTTCCACTCGATGAGATCTACAACTTTCATGAAGGATCAAAAATCAAATGAAGGCATATGTGTAAAAAGTATTTTTGGGTGGCATTTTATAGGTATAAAATACCACATTTTTGTCTTTTGCAATTTTTTGTCATTTTTAATTCGATAAAAAAAATAAAATTAGAGAAAATATGAAAGAAATATTTACATCATAATATAACTTTTTTGGATTATTAATAATTAAGAGAATAAAAAGATAAAATGGAGGGTATTATGGGTCAATATGTACAATATACAATAGGGGCCCAAAATTCAAGTTTCACATACAATCTCCGATTTTAATGAAATTGGTCTTATTTTGAAGGTCTTTGAATGTATATTACTTTAAAAGTGAGTGAACTGAATCGGACGCTGTATGAGAGAGATATACACATTTTAAGATTCTTAGTCTCAAATCTGGATTTGGGTTTTATTGGGCAATTCTACAAGTTAGTATTTTTTTGATAATTTTTTTCATTGATGTTAGTAATATATACACTATGGAATTGATTTTATTGGATTTGAAGTTAGTATAAAATATATACAAATATGGTGTTTACAGGAGATTTTTACAAGAAATTTCAAGCTTCCTATTTATGCAATTTTGAATGCTAAAATGCAGATATTCTTTATGCATGCATGAATCCTAATTATGTAATATACGTGATGAAATGCATCTAATTACTCGGGAACAAAGCTCTATTTTCAACTTTTAGAGTGATGAATCACAGATTCATCAACATACCTCCCTCAAACTTTGCAATAAAGCCCTCCATAGTATTAGTAATTGCATCTCAATCCCTATGAATATTTATTATTCGTTTTATTTATGTAATATTACATTTAGGACCCTGTCTTTGGGCATCATTTTGAACCTTCATTTAGCATCATTTTATCATTTTAAAAACTATTCATTGTAGAACTATTTATGCTGATTATTGTGGATGTTTGATTGAGTTTTTTTGTGCTACGATTTATTTAATATTTTTTTGTGAAAAATAGCATACTTTACCCACTACGTGCTCTTTCATTGATATTAAATCATCTGTTGCTCCAAAAATTCCCAAAAATTCAAAGTAGGTAGATTATAAGTTGTTCTACATTGTGCCCAAATTTCATGGCATTTATACACACAATGAGGTCAGAATAAAATGAATGGTGATTCCATTAATTGATTTTTATTGGACTGAAATCTAATTATTTCTAGGGTTTAGAATTTTTCCTAGATAGATACAACATAGATTCATCTAGGGTAATTTTATTTCCGAGAAATAAATTGGTTTGATATTTATTAAAATTAATTTTCTAAAATCACCTAGTTTGCGTATTTTATTTGTAATTAATTTATGTTGCATCCAAAAATTCCAAAAAATTACAGTAGATTAATTTCATCAATATTCATCTCCTAGTCAAGTTTCGTTGGGTTTGGACTTCATTTGATCAAAATTTGCAGTTTAACCCCTGAAATTTGCCAAAGTTGCATTCATTCATTACATGCATTTAAAAATACAAAAAATGCCTCTATGAAAACTTGATTCTAGATCGACTAAAAAATCAACATAAGGGGGCTGTGACCTCCCTGAGTTTGACCTTGGGCTTGCTCAAGTAAAAAATAATTTGACCACTCGCTATAATTGGAGAATTAATTAACGGGTTTTGATTAATTCGAATTGCCTGCCTACAACATCCATATTAAATGTTAATTCCATATAATTAACCAGGGCATTTTTGGAAGTTTTCAAATGGTACCATTGCCGGGGAGGCACGACTTAGGTTGATTTTTAGATAATTTTGCTTTTAGGGTTTCCATCCCCGAAAAGTTTGATCCCTGGTTTTTCTTGTAATTATTTCTTTATATTTTCTTGCATTTTTTATTTAGTTTATTAATTTTGTTTGGTTTTTTATATCATTTTATGTCTATCTCTTTTACCATCATCTTGTTTTTGTATGAGGGACTCAACACAATGGAGCAACCTCTTAGGTGGCCGAGCAATTCAAGAGCATTGTAGGCCAGCTTTTTTTGGGATATTAGCCAACTGAAGATTCATATAAATTTAAGATTAAGTCGAGTCGTGAGAGAATGTAGAGTCTTAGGATTTTATTTTTTCTACATTTATTTTATTTTGTAATAACTGCACATTTCCAGTCGATTCCGCTTGGAATCTCATGTATGTAACCGAATTGGACTTTTTGTGGTGTGTCAGACTGGTTTCACTCACCGATGAGGGTAGGGCCCGACTTGAATGGTGAAATTAGGATAGGTACAAGGCAGTGTAATTTCAAACTTGTATGTATCCTTTATAATTTACGACACATATTCACTTTAATAATACACAACTTAGATTGCTCTAACTTAGTCAAATTCATTTCACTTCATCACGCTAATTGGAATTATATGCTAGGCGTGGTTTTATCATTTGCATTTCATATAGTGTAAAATTTTCAATTCTATATTGTATCATGCATGTAGAGTATAAGGATCATTGTAAGTCTTTTGAACTGGGCATGCATCATTGATTTATTCGATTGTATCAGCTTTTCTTGAATTCCTTCCCCTTTGTTTTATAACTTAGGATTAAAGGAAATCAGGATTGTTCATTATGTGTGCCTTGTGTGGTGGATTAAATTTAGTGTGAGGAAAGTGGGAGATTCAAGGACCTGATTTAGAAGTGCCCATGTCATGTTATCAACCGATCGATCCTGGTCCAGAACTTGTATAATGGTCAGACTCCTGAGGTTTAAGGATTGTTGTATGTTACCTATGGAGGCAACTATCTGAACAAAGGAGCTGACGTGGTTTGGATGGATTTAGAGAAGATGGAAGAGACCAGCTACATCGGATCATCTAGCAGGGCTTATTACAAGTCACCTCCCTCTTGCGTACATCAAGAGGTGGCGAGAACATCTATCATTGATCTGGAAGATGACCTACTCCCCAACATGATTATTATCAGTGACAAGTTAACTGAGGTTGATCAAATCGAGAAGAAGGTGAGCGAAATACACATGCTTGTTGAATGGGAGAACCTCGCCAAGCTTCCCAAATAGATGGTGGAGTTAGTTGATAGGGTATCCAAGATCAAGATACCTTCCCCATCTGCACCTCCAACTCCCATCTATCGAGTGCACCACATTTAGGAGCATCCCATGCAAGGGTCTTACAACACATGGACTACGGGTCAGTCTGAGGTCCATGAGAGCTAGTTCACAAAGATGACCATCGAGACAGTCATCGAGGATCCCCTACAAGTGCAGGAGGTGAATGGGATCTGGTACACCAATGATCCCAATGCCACCCAGCAATAGCAACAGCAACAACAACGCCCATAGTACCCCACTCAGCCTCAATATCAATAGTTTCCACCCGCTCAGCAGCATCATACTCCCATTAACAGAGCCAATATCGTCAGTTGGTCCATTTGGGACCTAATAGATCACAGTAGGTTTTGAGGCAGGACCATGAAGCCTCATCTTCGGGTACTTATGACTTTTAGAGGATCCTTGTTGAGCTCAAACGCATCCGTAATGAGAAACATGATCAGAGAGTTGACATCAGTTGACATCACATGACCTCCATTCTAGCACATGTTCATGTTAACCCCAATAACCTTAACCAAGGACAACATTGCCAAAAGGATCAGGGAATTCTTAGAATTAGATCATGAGATCCTATTGCTTGGTGTTCACCATCTTACTGTCAGGAGTGGTAGGACCGTGCAGACCCCTGATCTAGCATGGCAGAGTGGAGCGGAGGATATCAATGAGCCAACCCCTGTGGATAGCTCAGAGGAGGAAGATCATCACAACTAGCATCACCTTCAGGATCACCAAGTAATTGAATCCCCAAAAAATTCAATAAAATCATAAAACCAAGAAAATCCAAAAAGAAGAATAAAGTGACATTGAGCACGATCGTGAGCACTGAGTCTTCGGGAGATGACAAGACCACCTTGAATGCATCACCATCAGTTTTTCCAACTTCAGTTTCAGTTTCAGTTCTTTTTCATGCATGCTCTTGTACAGAGTCCAAGTCCAAGTCAAAGTCAAAGTCGTGTATAACTGAATTTTGATAAGAATTCAGATGATGATATTTTTGTTTCCCATCATGAACCTCCAATAATCTCTTTCCAATAGGCTTTATCTAAGGGAAAGAAGAAATATTCTAAAAAAATGATCTTGATGTTTTGGAGATGGAAAGAATGTGTCGAGAAAATGTTAAAGTTCAAATTCCTTTCCTCCAATTAGTGGATATGGTTCCTGCATTCAAGAAGTACTTAAAGGCGAGATTCACACATGTTAGGCCTTGCGGTAAAAAGAATACTTAAATAATGAAATATGTGTTGACCGTAGCCACTACTTGTGCCATTAAGAGCGTGTTTACAAGGAAAGGAAGGGACATGGGTGCCCATTATGTGGCGAGTCATGTCGATGACACTGCATTTGCACGCACTCTCTTAGATAATGGACCCTCAATTAACCTGATGCCAACAATCCTCGATGAGTGGCTAAATCTAGGGCCTCTTAGGAAAACTAGAGCCTTACTCCAGTTTGCTAACAAATCCACTAAGAGGTCCTAGGGATAATTGAGGAACATTATCGTCAATATCGAGGGATGAAATTACATGGTGGACTTCACATTCCTTGATATAGAAATTTCTCGAAATTGGAGAGATTCCCAGATCATACTCGGAAGGCCCTTCTTGAGGACAACATGGGCTTTATTTTACTACAAAATTCATTTCCAAACTCCAGACGGAGATGAGGAACTAGAGATGAAGCAGATAAGGTGGAGAGGCTAGACTCCGAATCCAGCATCGAGTACATTTCGTCGGAAGCATATTGTGTTCATGCAGACATTGCTGGGCCATGGAGACAAAACCCAGCCAGAACAGATGAGTCCCTCTCCTCTAGAGAGAATCTTGTACATGAGACAGTCTGTGAGATTTTTTTGAAATAAACAACAAGGCACATATCGTACAGAGAGTGCATCCCTACCCCCTACATCTTCGATGACATAGAGGCCCAACTGGGTCCGTAAGCCCTTTCCTCTTTTGGACAATCTGAATATGAGGATGATGAGTCAAACATGGCTTTTGTAGATTACTTGGATACTTTTGACGATCCAATTCTCGAGTCAAATCAGTTTTTGACAAGTACTTCAGTGATAGATCCGACCACTATTAGCATAGAGCCAGAGTTGATTAAGCCATATTTTCTTAATGTACACACTTATCTGAGCTCAAACCATTACCCACAACACTCAAATATACCTTCCTTGTAGGTCTACCACAGAAGTTCCCGGTCAATATCAGTTCTAGCTTGACTGCAGTACAATAATCTCGCTTGCTAGAGATTCTTGAAAAGAACTACAAGGCCATAGGTTGGAGTGTATTCGATCTTAAAGGGATTAAGCATACTCTATGCTCGCACCACATATACCTTGAGGATGGTTCTATACTCTCTCTCGAGTTCCAGTGCATGATGAATCCAAACTTACGAGATGTGGTCAAGAAAAGAGATTGAAAAATGGTGTGACGTGGGGTTTATATATCCCGTCTATGATTCCAAGTGGGAGGCACCACTTCATGTAGTCCCTAAGAAGGCGGGACTTCATACAATCACCAACTTGGATGGAGAGGAGATTGCGACGCAAGTACCCATGTCGTGGCATATCTATGTGGATTACAGAAGCTTGAATGTCGTGACGAAAAAGGATCATTTCCCCTTGCCATTCATAGACCATATCATGGAGAGACTGTGGGGAAAGAGTTCTTTTGTTTTCCAGATAGGTACTTGGGCTACAACCAAGTATCCACTGCTCCTGAGGACCAGGAAAAGACCACCTTTACATGTCCATTCAGTACATACGCATCAGGCACATGCCCTTTGGGCTATGTAATGCAGTAGGGAGTTTCCAGCGGTGCATGATTGCAATATTTTCCGAGATGGTAGGAAGTTTCCTAGAGGTATTCATGGATGACTTATCGGTCCACGATGACTCATTTGATAATTGTCTATCTCATTTGGATTGAGTCCTCAAGAAGTGTAGTGAGGTGAGTCTTGTACTCTCTTGGGAAAAGAGCCATTTTATGGTTCGAGAGGGTATTGTGTTGGGGCATGTCATCTACAAGAGGGGAAGGATGTTAACCCTGCCAAGGTGGATGTGATCAAGAAACTTAAACCACAAACCAACATCAAGCAAGTGCGGTCGTTCCTTGGGCATGTTGGTTTTCGATGCAGGTTCATAAAGGACTTCTCAAAGATTGCCTGACCACTAACATAGCTATTAGGGAAAGACACAAAGTTCATTTTAGATTACAAGTATCTCAAGGCCTTAGAGATCCTAAGGAGGAAGATCATGGATGCTCCTATCTTACAATCCCCAGATTGGTCTCTTCCTTTTTGAGATCATGACGAACGCTTTTGACTTTGCATTAGAGACCGTGTTAGGACAAAGGAGAGAAGGGATTCCATACGCTGTTCACTATGCGTACTCGATCAGGCTCAACAGAATTATACTGTCATAGAGAAGGAAATGCTTGCTGCAGTATTTTCCTTGGACAAATTTAGATTTATCTTTTAGAATCCAAGGTAACCATGTCCACAAATCACACAACCATAAAGTACCTCATGGGAAAGAAGGACATGAAGGCACATCTTCTTAGGTGGATTCTACTACTCCAAGAGTTCAATTTATAGATCAAGGATAAGATAGGAGTGAAGAATGAGATGGCTGATCACCTCTCCTGCATAGTCACCTAGTTCCTCTGAGACTTACCCCATCAATGACTCCTTCCTCGACGAGTCGATCTATTCTGTCAGCTCTCTTCTTTGGTATGCTAACATGGTGAATAATTTAGTATCTAGGACAATTCCCCATGACTAGTCTAAGAGCAGCATTGCCCAACTTAAGTCGGAATCAAGGAAATACCATTGGGAGGATCCGTTCCTTTACTTTGAAGTCTCGGATTGTGACTGGCGGAGGTGTATTCCTCAAGAGGAATACATGAGTGTCCTCACCTACTTCCATTCCTTGGAGGCAGGAGGACATCACTCCAGGAAGAGGATCGCTCGGAAAGTACTTCAGTGTGGCTTGTACTGGCCGACCCTGTTCTGCGATGCATATGCATTTGTTATGTCATGTCTATGTTATAGAATGGGATGGACTGTCGATCCCAAAGATGAAATTCCCATGCAACCGGTCATTATGGTTGATGTTTCGATGCATGGGGCATGGATTTCATGGGTTCATCCCCTAACAGTCATGACTATGAGCATATTCTCTTGGCAATTGATTATCTCTCTAGATGGGTGGAAGTTATCTCTACCTGAGATGCAGACATCAAGACAGTCTATAAGTTTGTAAAAGATCACATCATTTCATGGTTCGAGGTTCCCAAAGTCATCATCTCTGACGAGGGTAGCCACTTTGTTAACAAGGAAATGAAAAAGTTAACAAGGACCATGACATAGACCATAGTGTCACTAGTCCATATCATCCACAATCGAATGACATGGTTGAGGAATCAAATAGGGAGATGAAGGGCATTTTGTAGAAGCTAGTATGCCATGACATGAAGAACTGATCCCATCTCTTGGATCAAGTTCTATGGACATACCAGACTTCTTACAAGACTACACTTGGAATCTCCCCATTCCTATGATTTATGGAAAGCCATGCCATTTACCCGTTGAGCTGATACACAAATCTGAATGGGCATTAAAGAAAGTGAACTAGAACACCCATGAGGACAACAGAGCAGAAAGATGGATCTAAATAAGCTTTTAGAAATTAGAAACAAGGCATATGATAACAATGTGATCTATAAGGACATAATTAAGTACTGACACGATGAGCATATCGGACGCAAGTATTTTCTTCCAGGGAAGAAGGTATGCTTATTCAATGCTAGGTTGAAGATTTTTCAGGGAAAGTTAAAATCCAAGTAAACGGACCCTTCATTGTTAGAGAAGTGAACACAAATGACAGTCTATGGATTCCAGAGCTTACAGACGGTGCACAACTGTTCCTTGTGAATGTGTAGCTGCTGAATCATTTTTAGGATTAGATGAGCAGTTAGACCGAGTTGAAGAAATCTCATTCATGCGCATCCCGAAATCTCATGATCCACTCTTAGGGAATGCATGAATCCACACAACTTCCATTATCTCCACCCCATTCACTCTGTATATTCTTCATATCTCATCGATCCTCATACTCACTTCCATCCTATAATTAAGCTAACCAGATCCTAAGTATAGGGGGGACAGATGCCCACTATATATATATATATGTATATTTATCCATCTCTCCTCTTGACCTCGACTGCCCCATTTTTTTTGTTCTTCTTCTATACTTAGACTGTTCATATCCTGAGTATAGGGCGACGATCTACTTATGTACTCCTTTTTATTTTTCACTCTCCTACGATTGGCACGAGCTGACATAACACTCGCTAAGTATATGAGGCATGTATATATTACATATATACTTTACCCACAGATCGTACTTTTGTGTATTTTGTATGTATTATGTAATAATTACGAGATGGGTAAGATTGGTTAAAGAAAGAGGGTTTCTTAAGTACTCTTGCATACCATCCTTGCATTCATTCAAAAAAGTTTATTAATGCATTTCATTCATATGCATGACATTTGCATTTTATTTGAATATCTAGCATATGCAACGCGGAGAGTTATTGGGTTTGAACTAAATTATAAATAGAAGTGGAGAGAGGACTTAACTCAGCCTTAATCCACCTAATTTTCAGAGGATCTTCACCGAGAAATAAGATTTTAAAAGCTTCAGGTCTTTGACTTAATTCTTCAAGTTCCATATGACAATGTGCAGACTTTGACTATTAGTGTCCAACCCGGTTTCCTCATTCCGGGTATGTCTTCAGAACAGGTAATTAATCTATACTCTGACACTATGCACTTAGCTCAACTCAGATAGGATTTGGAAGATTGTACGAGTTTCTTTTATGGTAGCGTGGACATCTAAAGATCAGAGTACGTGTTGAAATAAAGCTTCGGATGAGGGATGGATAGTTGGACACAATTTTTTCTAAGACCCCAAAACATGTGCGGAAAAAAGATTCCATATCTATAGGGGCACAACAAGATCTACGTAGAGATACCAAAAATTCAAAAAAAAAAGAATCTAGCTAACAAATAAATATTTGACCAAAAGGTCCAAGATTCAAGAAAACCTGCAGATCTTGGTGGGGACTTGGCTAAGCTGCACAACTTCATAAGGAAAGACAACTACACCGGTCACCCTCCAGTTCTTCTTCCAATTTCTCCTCCTTTTTATTGTGAACACAACATGACATACCTTAGAAGGAAATGCCTGACTCTCCGAGGACGAGTTATTAGAGGAGAGGTTTGCATGGTAGTCCGACATTCTTGACGGGAAGAGCTAAAACCTTTCATACACATGAGACACTTGTTCAGTAGCCGAGATCAAAGGTCTCGAGCGAAATTTCTCCAGGAATCAAAAAAGAGGGCCTCCTGGTCGTATAGGGGCGGGGGTATTGGGGAGCTTCCCTGAACTTGACTACTCGGCGCAAGAAAGGGGAATTTCTCCGTCACGCGACGGATGTGATTCGATAGATGAATAGGCGGGAGAAGAGCGGTCACTATCTATTTCTTTTGTCCGTCAAGCAGACTCGAGCATATTCTCAAATCTAGTTCTTTCTGTTATTCTTTTGATTTTCCGCGGCAATGGGATATGCATTGGAAGATGGATTGATCTAAGATGATTTCTAAGCCGGAACTGTTACAATGATATGTAGAACTCGAGGGCTATTGATTTTAAAACCCTAATTCTCACAAAAGTTCCACCTTACTATTAATACAAAGGCTGGGTCTCGCTCCATTTTCACCTATTGTTCATGACCTTGGTTTGGAACCCAAAATCATTTCACTTTTGCATTTCATTTTAGTTGCTTGAGGCGAGCAAGGTTTAAGCATAGGGGGTTGATGAATCCGTGGTTCATCACATAAAAAGTTGAAAATAGAGCTTCATTCCTAAGTAATTAGCTATATTTCATCATTTAATCTGTATTTTTACCATTCATGCACTTAGAATTAATATCTGCATTTTAACACGCATAATTGCATTCATAATCATCTTTACATTTTACCTAATTTCATGCATTTTTAGTTAAAATATGCTAACTACAATTAACATGAAATCAACTTCATTGAGTTCATATTACTAACCTTAATCCATGAAAAATCTTAAAAAAATGCTAACTTGAACACATGCAAAATAATCTCAAATCCTAATTTCAGAAAAGACGGACTAAAACACTGATATCTTTTTCATACAGTGTTTGATTTCATCTACTCACTTTTGAAGTAATATACATTCCAATATCTTCAAAATAAGAATTTCGTAAAAATCAGAGCTCATTTGTGAAAGTTGGGATTTGGGCCTCTTCTGAGCATGGTACATTTTTTGCTGATTTTCATCTATCATTTCATGAGCATATTTTATCCATTCTAACTTCTTCTCTTTCATTTATCTACTTCATTCATTGTTTTAATAAATCATATGAAAAATCAAAATCTAAAAAAATTATAAATGAAAAGGGAAAAACCAATTATGACATGACCTTATTCACCTAATCAACCTGTACATAATTAAGCTCCCTAATTTATTTTGCTACAAACTCAACCATAAAAATCCAAAAAATATCATTTGAGTCCATTACATTATTTTATAGCATGTTTGATTTTTTTCTTGCATTTTTTATCAAAAAAATCAAATAAAATTTCAAAACACAAAATTGGTATTTTAATATCTTGCATTCTGCATTTCATTTGCTTTTGATCCTTTAATGAAATTTGTACATCTCATCAAGATGAACAACTTTCGTAAAGATTTTTTTTGATCCGAGGCCTCTTCTATTTCTTATCGATTTTTGATTGTTTTAATTTTTTAGGGAGATAAGTGGTGCCTCCTGGGGCAGCCACGTGATACCCCCACTAACTCTCTCTCTCTCTCTCTCTCTCTCTTTCATATCTCCCAGCGCACGTGCTCCGTACGTGCATCCCCAACCTCCAGCCACCCCACTTTACTCTCTCTCATCACGCGACGCCTGCGTCGTCTGCCCGTCTTACCTCCTGCACGGTGGTTGCACAACTGTCGTGACTCGCTCCCCCCCATCCCACGACGTTCACCAATTCCTCTCTATGCTATCCTCCTCATTCTCATCCAACTCACCCATTCATAGAATTATCCCCTCTGGTTGATTGTAACCCACCAACGAGGAACATCCCTATTTTATGCCCTTCCCGTCAACTTGGAGAGGTATCCACCATTGATGTGAGAAGAGGAGCGAGCTCCTATCAGTAGATCAGGTTACCACTGAGCGGGTGAGATTGAGCGATAACCTCCATCTTCCCAGGCGAGATCCAGGTGGGCATGACCTCTGGTCGTTGTCGCATATTTGTGCAGCTGAGCTCCGCCTCAGCTGAGGTGTTGAGCATGAATCAGAGATCTTCCCAAAGCTCATTCCCAAGCACCCCACATACTTCTCCATGTCCAAGTAGATCCCTTATTCTTCTTCCTCTCTTTCCTCGTATTCTTTCTCTGTTCGTTCTCCTTTCCAAAACCAATCCACATCTTCTCCTTCGTTTAATCTCTACTCCTTTCTTCCCTTGTTTCTTTTATGCACCTCTTCTTCACTTACAGTTGATGATATGCACTTCATTATCTTTATTCAGTTATTTTAGCTTAAAATCCCTTATAAAACACCTGACTATATTAATAAATCCATATTTTTACTAACTTGCATCTGTGTGTAAATATTGTACATATATTATTATTTTAACCTAAAACAAATAAATAAGGAGATAAGGGGAAAATAAAGAAAAAAAATAAAAAGACGTCATATATGTAATAGATATAGGTTGACCTGAACCTCGGGAGAAGGTCAAGACTTGACCTCATTGTTCGAGAATAAAGTAGGGGGAGATAGGGTCTTTAATCAAAAAATCCAAAAAAATACTTTGTAAATACTTTTGAATTTCTTATGTGTATATTTGTATAAAATTACCCCTTATTTTATTTATACATAAATTGACCTCATATTAAATAATTTTCAAAACGAAAGTTTTAAAAAGTGTTTACGAAATAATTAAAATAGCTACAAAATAAAATCATGTATAAAATAAAAATAAGTATACTTGGAAAAAACTGTAAAGCGATAATTGAAGATCAATTCCGGCTCCATATGAACTAGAATTGAATAAAATTCACTTTCATCATATTCTAAATTAAATTATCTTTAAAATGGTAGTGGTTTCATAATTTTTGGAATTACGGTTTGAAAGGCAGTTTTCTGGGGTGGTTTTTGCAATTTTACCATTTATTTGTTATATATATTTTTATACATTTAGTATTTGTAAATAGTTGTAAATATTTTTTAATAATTATTTAAAATAAAATTATTTTTTAAAATATAAAAAGCTAATTTCTTTATTTAACTATGTATATAATGTACCATATGTATATAGTATATGTATATAGCTGATTTCCTTAAATAACCACGACAAAAAAAAATTAAATTATTAACATTTATTATTGAATTTAATAAAGTGATAAAAATAAATAAATAATTAATTATGTAGATAATGTAAATAATTTTATACACCACTAACTTCCTCCTTTACCTCTTCTTTCAAATTTTGAAAATTCAAATTCATTTTTTTCTTTTCTCTATTTATTTGTCTCCTCCTCCATCATTCCAACTAGATCAATATTTTGGCGATAGGAGCTTATTCTCCAAAAGCCATCTTGTCATAGAGAGGTGCCCAGCTTCCGAGCGTCTGATGATAGCTAGTCGATCTTCGTCGAGGCCATCACGACATTATTCGCTCCCATTCAATGATATCCATTTTTTCTCGTTATTCACCTAGGTTAATCATAGTTAATTTTTTATGTTTTTAATTTTGTTGTCATTTTTTAATTCTAGATCTTACAATTCATCATCACGATTTAATACACTCCCGAATATGATCTTCCATCTCATTATCTCGATCTCATCGGTTCACGTTCTACCTCACACAACTACATACCTCCGAACACGCACGGTGGACGGAGATCCGGATCCATCCATCCATCCACCGAATCCACTTTTCCATTCACATAGTTCCGAAGAATTGCAAAGAAGCCCCACGCCAGATCAGCACGTGCAATGCAAATTTTCATTTGGGTAATTTGCGATTTTTAGCCCATTTTTATTTAGTGTTATATTTTAATGCATAAACAATAACATTTCTGTTTAAGTCCTGTAATTCCATACTTCTATTTTGCTTGTTCTTTTCATTTAAATAAATATTTTATTGCTCAATAAATTATAGAAAATTTTTCTTGGTTCTCTCTTTGTTGTATAAATTTTGCATTGCAATTTATTTTTATTTGCTATTATTAAAAAATTAAAATCATCACATTTCTCACTGCCTGAAATTTGAAAAATCATAAAAATTCAAATATCATGTCAAAAATTCCAAAAAAAATAGATTAGCTTCCTTTTTATGTAATTAATTTCCAATCTAATTTCACGCATTAATCATTTTTAAACCCAAACAAATTGCAAAATATCAAAAATATTAAAAAATTCACAAAAAATGTAGAAAATCCAAAAATAGTGATTTCACTTCCTGATTGTAGATAAATTCTTATGTTTTTAGGAAAAATAATTATAGAAATTTTTTATTTCATTTTATATTTTTAAATTACAAATATTCATGTTTTCTCATTGTTTGCATTATTTTCTATTTTTATTCATTTTAAAAATCCTAAAAATTTGAAAAATCATCTAAAAATAAATAAAACATTAAAAATATTGTAAAACAGAAAAAGATTTTATTTGAAGAATTTTCAACATTTTTTATATATTTGAAAAATCCAAAATATAGCCATTCTCTATTTTTGTATATAGCTTGTTTGAAAAATATTTGCTTTGAAAAATTAAAAATACGCAAAACTAAAAATCACTAAAAATTAAAAAATTTGAAAAGTATAAAAATAGAAAAAAACTGAATATTAAAAAGATAAAAATTCTACAAAAGCCAAGCATAGTGTACATTGGGATTTCCTTCTTTCTTTTAAATGATTTTTTCAATTTTTAGAATAACCCTTAGGATTTGTAACCTCCCTAAGTTTGATCCAGCTGCTATACAAGTAAATTGAATAGCAAATTCTCTTGCTACACATTTTTGTAATTATTTCTGCTTGAGAACTAAAAATAACAAAAAATTATTGAGGGATTATTTGTGTTGCAATGACAATTACACATTTATTTATTCTTCAAATATAAAACCTAGAAAATCTCTCAAACAACCGTCCATCACCTCCCCCATCGATCACATCTACCACCATCACCTCGCTACAAGCTTCAAACGCAACATGTAGCTACTACATTTCTTCATCTCCTCGAGTTTAGCACCCTATTGCCTTCGAGCTGTGTCTCCGCTCGACTCTGACCTCACCGCCATGTGTGTATTGCCCGTAGTTCCTCGCTCGTCTTCGCATTTTGGCGAGCAACCCTCTACTGCCATCGCCAATGCACTCATCACCTGCTACAACTACATATGCCCTTGACTTCTCCGCTTACTTGGTAGTAACACCACCACCGCATATGGACCCCCCTCCGACTGCTTCACTCCATCCGCACCATCGAGCTCCAGGTGTCTGTCACCTGGAGCAGCACTCCGTCGCCTGGAGCTCCACCATCATTGCTCTTCACCTCCAATGTCATAGCCTCGGTCTTTGTGCCTCTCCACCCACCGCTCGCAGACCCTTCGCTGTCATCCCTTATTCCCCATTGCACATGCTTTGCACGTGAGGGAGAGGGTACATTGCGCTTGGGCCCTCGCAGGATCAATAATTTGTAAGGCACCCCTTCCCTAGAAGGGCACATGTTGTGCATGTGCCCTTTGGAAAATTGCAATTGACCCCCGCATCATCTACTAATTCGACCAAGGTCCCTATCTTCCAAGGCCTCCCTAGAACTTTGCAACAAATTCCTCTACAGTATTAGTAATTGTGTCTCAGTCCCTGTGCATGTTTTATAATTCATTTTATTTCTATTATATTGTATTTAGGCCCCTACATTTGGGCATTATTTTAAACCTTTATTTAGCATCATTTTTTCATTTTAAAAATGGTTCATTATATAATTATTTATGTTAATCATTTTGGATGTTTTATTGAATTTTTATGAGCTATGATTTGTTTAATATAATTATTTTTATGGAAAACAGAATATTTTACCCACTCTATTCTCTTTAATTGATTCCAAAATTCCCAAAAAATTATAATAAATAAAATTTAAGTTGTTCTACATTATGGCTAAATTTCATGTCATTTGCACGTATAACGAGGTTGAAAAAAGAATGGTGGTTTCATTAATTGATTTTTAATGGATTGAAACTTGTTATGTCTAGGGTTTGGACTTTTTTCTGGATAGCTCTCACATAGACTCGACTAGGATAAATTTACCTCTGAGAAATAAATTGGTTTGATATTTATTAAAATTAATTTTCCCAAAATCACCTAGTCTATATATTTTATTCATAATTAATTCATATCACATCCGAAAATTCCAAAAAAAAGAGTAGCATAATTTCATCATTATTCTCCTAGTCAAGTTTCATTGGGATTGGAGATGATTGAAATTTGCATCTTAACCCCTAAAATTTGCCAAATTTGCATTTTATTCATTAATTGTGTTTATAAATACAAAAAATGCCTCTCTGAATACCTGATTCTAGATCGCCTATAAACTAACCTAAGGAGATAGTAGCCTTCATGAGTTCAACCTCAGGATTGCTCAAGTAAAAAACTAATTCATTCGCTCGCTTTAATTAGAGAATTAACTAGCGATTTTTGATTAATCCGAATTGCCTACCTACAACGTTCACATTAAATGTTAAATCCATATAATTAACCATGGCATTTTTACGGTTTTTCATTCTTTTTGTGGATTGATCTAGAAATTGAACGATCACTCTGGTTTTTCAGAGCGGTCTGGGTTTGAGTCGGTCAAACACGAACTTCAGGAGGATGTTCAGGTTAGTCGTCATCAATCCGAACATTAGTAAACTCGGTGTTCTCAAATTCACTAGCAACCCTAGTCAACCGTTTGTCTTTGTGGTGTTTTCTCTTTCTGGTCGTAATCATTGAATTGGCCATAGTGATTAAATGATAATATGTTTGGGATCTTTTCTTTACCCTCTTCGTAGTTGATAATTGACTCTTTAGAAATTTCTAAAGATCTGGTACGTACTCTATGTCCTTGATTAATGGAAGCTCTCAGATTAAACTTTTGAAAAATTCTTCCATTCCAATCTCGTCCATTTTCTTTGAATTTTATGATTTTTAATATTTTTGGTATTTTTATTAAATTCAATGGAATAGACAGTGGATTGCTCAGAGGTGTTTTCTACCTGTGGTGTCTGTGCTTGAAAATTATGCACATGATTTGTCTTGGGTTTGTTTTGTGGTTGCCTCACTTTCCCTAGGTTGTTTGTCATATTTTTTACCATTAGGATGAATTATCAAGTTATTCATTCAATTCTTTATCTCTTTGAATAATTAGAGTTATGTCATCTGCTATCGTCTCATGGCTCGAAGTTGAATAACCATACTCATCATGATGTGACTCCGGTATCCAATCCTGAGTCGAGTAATAGCCATTCTTAGTGGTAGTGACTTGGCCATGAGTCCTATTTCATTGACCCTAAATCTAAAATGTTTTCTCAAAGGAAATCTGGTCGTACTCGGGAAGAGAGTCATCCCGAGTAGGGGATGGTTCAAATAGTGAATTCTCAATCATAATCGGGAATCATTTATCTATGTCAAATTCGGTTACGCTCATGTCCATCCTTGAATTCGCTCGCTCCGTTGTGTCCACAAAATGATCATTCGGTTCTGCGAGTGGTTCATATCATGGAATCTTAACTAAGGAAGGAGTAGGGTAATGGAATGAGAGTGAAGTGGATGATGGCTGGGGAACTGACTTAAAGAGAGGGTTCTCTTGATATGAGAAAGAAGACAAAGATGGTTGGGATTTAGTTATGTAAGTTCGACCAATGGAGTCTGGGCAAGAATACCAATATTCTGATATCTTCGAAAAGGATGGTGGAGTATGATTCATAAACATCGATATGTGTATGTAAGCGCAATGATCTTTGAATGCACACAATTCAATACATAATGCAAACACTAATTCACCAACTTCTCACAATGAAGGCCTTAAAGGTTCGACTGATTATCTTTTCAATTTTAAGTTGGTGACAAATCAATATTTGAGTATGTTATACATAGGTGCGTCATCTTGATGCCCAGATGTGGTTCTACTAGTCCTAAATCAAAGGAGCGATTTGCTTGGGCAGTCGGATTATATCACACCCTTAAAGAAGACAATAGACATATATACCCTAAATGTAGACTTTGGTCATAGGTGAGTGCTTGCATCTCCCAAATCTGCAAGAGTCGAATTTGGAGACTTAGGGTGCAGGTCCATGGTGTTGGGATCTAACCTTATGTCTACCTACATCCTTACCCACTCAATGTCAGGAGGTATGTACCTGTGCACAAGGATGGGATTGCTCTCCTACAATAAATGATGTTCAATTTTTATCAAGATTTAATTAGTCAATAATGTTTAGCAGACTCCTTATTTTAATTTAATTATCACTTGAATTTGAGTGGATAATGATGCACGTCTACACGGGATTCCAATTTCCTTCAAACCTAGATGAGTGAAAATCGAGGGAGGATCGAAAATTCGTACAACGAGAAACATGATGATGAATGCAGAGTCAGAAATACTTGCAGTGCTTCCTCGAAATCTCCATGTAGAATGCTAAAAAAAATTTAAATTTCCCTAATACACATGTCAATTACATGCACAAGAAATCTCACCTAGAACAAAAATTTCTATTAGCGGATGAAAGAACAACTTGATTTGGCTAAGGGAAATCTGATCTAGTACATCTAATTAATGTGTGAGTGTGGAACTAGTCCTACGAGCATAATAAATGAAACATAATAGCTTTAATAGCCGTGGTGCAATCCTAGGACCACATCAATCATCACAAATAATAGGGCCTGATAGGAAGAGTGTCAAGTTCGGGTACAAACGTGAGTCTTCAAATGAAGACCACTAGAAATATATAATTATTACAAATTAGTTACAAAATGAATAAAGATAATTACTCTCTCTAAAAACAAAATAATAAACAAAAATTTCTTCGCACCTCCTCAACGGGCTCGGTCCATAGAGTCGCCTGCCTCCAATTGCTCCAAGTTGCTTTGGCCTTTGAGAAAGGCGCTCCAAGTCACCGGGTGCCTTCATGTACAATAAGATAAATAAATTCCAAAGATATATTCACAAATGTATATACGATGTAAAAATGTTGAGAAATAGTCATGAAAATAAATACAAGAAGAACCAAGGGTCAGACTACTTGGGGATGGAAAAACCAAAAAATTAAATTATTTAAAGCTAATCCTAAACCATATACCTCACTGACAATGGCGCCATTTGACGAACATTCTGAAATCACCCTTATAATTAATATCTTAATTGATGATAATGATTGTCAAACTTGTTGTAGTCAGGCAATATAGAAACCATCAAAATTGGCCACATCAAGAAATTAATATGGAAAATTGATCCTCAATGCGATCGAGATTATTTATTTTACTTGGGTAAGTCCCAAGGTTGAACTCAAGGAGGTTATATGAGAGTTTAGAATTAGTTATCAAATAATCTAGGAAATTAGGTTTTCGAAGAAGAAGTGAATCTTTTTTATATTTTTGTATTCTTTCATATTTTTATGAGTTTGAAATAAGAGATGTAGTTAATTGCTAAAAGAAATACGATACATGTATTTTTAGAGTAAATTTAATGTAGGGAAAATAATATTATGTGTTTAGAATAATAAATGCAATATTTTTGTGAATTTTAGATTATGCAATAATATTGGAAGTAACATAGTGCAAGAGGTGATAAATGTAGATTAGGTCGAACCAGGCCAAGCTAATCAAATTGCAATTAATTCCTTAACCTTAAAGATAATCGATTCAATAATAGTAAATTAATCCCCAATTAGTTTCCTCAAATTATGGAGTAATAAAAGATCGATATCACGAATGAAAGTGCTTCGAGTAACTGAATGCTTCTTTAATAAGCAATGCTCCAAAAGTGTCTCAAAATTTGAATATTAGTGTTCTCTGAGATTGAGAATCCAACATGCTTCAAATTGATACGATTTTCATAAGAAGTTGAGCACAAATGCACCTGATACGAGTAATAGTAGTTTATGGACCTTTTTGTAAATAAAAATAAATATGAATCTTTGCAATTATGACCTTTTAGAGGGTATTTCTGCAATTTCCAAAGTTAGTAGGGGCCTTCTAAAATTTACCACACATGCGGCTACATGCACATATTCTTGGAATAGTTGGGATGCCTGTGCAAGTTTCCCCAAAGTCACGCGTGCGACGTACATGACTGGGGTTCTTTGGAGATTCGAAGATTCATGAGGGCTTGGGCTCTATATTCACCACCCATGTGTGCACCATACATGGGGAGGTATGCTCGATACTGGCTTGTGGTTCCTATTGCTACATGTTGGTTTTTAATTCCTTCAAGCTTATCCAAAGCATGGGGCTTGGATGGCAGGCCTGGGGAGGATCTGACGTGTCCGATGGATCTTCGATCAACAATTCTACTTTGGGCATGATCATATTATTTGCATCACCATGGTTCTTGATTGTATGGCACTTGTAGGTCCGCACCTGGGGATCGACTCTTCTTCGTTCCTCTTGACACCAACTAACATAGGACCTACAATGGACTTGAGTGTGTCGCCACCACCTTCGGTTGACACGGCCGACAACAATCGTGGAAGAGGGTTTCTTGATCTATTGATGGTACCTGCAAGGGAAATAGAGGCCCAAGCTTTTAATGCTTGGACTATCATTATGCTCAAGGAAAAGGGGAGGTGAATGGAATTCCTAGAATATAAGTGGATGAGGAGCTTATGGCTCTGACCTTGGTGAGGTCGGAGATGGAAGTCTGTGGGAGGTAGGAGGAGAACTAGAGGGGTTGTCGGCGATAGGGTGATTGTCGAGAAGGGGGTCGATTCAATGAAGATGGATGTGTGAGGTGATGGGATCTTCTAGATGAAGATGAAGAAGAAGAAGGAGAGGAACGAAGGGGGAATGTAAGGCTGAAAGGTTAGAGGAGGATACCGGGTAGTCTCTTGAACATGAAGGAGGAGAGTCCTAACTTTAATGCTCGCTTCAACCACAATGAAGATGGCGAATCTCATCTATTTCCTCAAAGAAGAATGCATCAACAGGGGGGTGAACCCCTCTGGATCTTACCCGAGAGATGATTGCCGCAAGGGTTGTGGGTTGTTGTCACCGACGTGGGTCCCTTTAGCTCTCTCTCTTGGTATCGCTTTCAGATGACGATGGTGGATATGTTGAATAAGATTTGAAAGGGTGGGGGATGGACAACTTAAATCGGATGGAGTCATAGATGATTGGGTTCGGGTTCAAAGGGATAGAGGCGATGGCGGGAGATTACAGAGGGGTTAGGTGAGAAGCGTGTGGGTTGGTTTGATCGGGCAATGGTTCTAATTAGGATTAGGGTTAGTTGATGGTTTTCGCAAGTTGGGGAAGACGGTGATAGGGGATATGGCTAGTTAGGCTCCTGGATGTTAGGGATAGGGGGTTAGGAGGTTGATTAGTTAATGGGTAGGTTCCCTGAGATCAAAGAAGGAGATGGCTGTCCGGTGAGAATGTATTGCATAACGGAGCCGGATGGGTAGCAGAGGGGAGTCAGATGGAGGAGGGAAATGATCCGTCCACTATTGGATCGATTGTGGTCCAACAGTGGCCATGGCTCACGTGCAAGGGCAAAGGGAGTAGGCAAGCTGCTGACGTTAACCGCATGCATAGCACATGGGGTTAGAAGAGGGTAGGTGGGGATGGGTTCCTCTGTTGGATCTGATTTGATCTGACGGTTAGAATAGGAGGTGCATAAGGACAAAATGGTCTGACCGAAGGGGGATGGTTTGATTGTGGGGTTGTGAGGTGGTCCATTCAAAAGATGACAAGTGGAATGTTGACTATTGACCGTGCAAATTTGCAAAAATAAATAGGGAATAAATAGAAGAAGGACTCTGATGTAAAAATGCCCTACATGAAAAATGTTTGTTTAGCCGTGATCCACAATGTACATGAAGGACTTGAATGCAACTAGAATGCGAAATGAAATATATGCATTTTTGGTGATACTTTATGTACATAAATATCAATTTTTTGTTTTGCAATTTTTATTTGATTTTCTGTAGATAAATATTGCATGCAAAAATCAAACATAATATGAATTTATGTAATGGATACAAATGCATTTTTGTTAAATTTATGAGTTAGAAATAAGTCAAAAAATTAGGAGAGTCAATATATGAAGGTGGGTTAGATTAGTAAGCTCAAGTCGAAATTGATATTTTTTAATTTCTTTTTTGATCTTATGGAATACAATGAAAAAATGAAAAAGAAAGAAATTAAAATGAGTGAAATATGTACATGAAATGCCAAGACAAAATAGATAAAAATGTACAATGCATATTGAGGTCCCAAAACCTATTTTTTGAAAATGAACTCCTACTCTTTTGAATTTGATCTTGATTTGTAGACAATTCAATTTGCATTAATTCAAAAATGAGTAGAGTATATTTGGTCACTGATGAGAGAGATATCAACATTTATGTTTTTTATTTTGAAATTAGGGTTTGGGTTTATTTCAAATGTGTTCAAGTTAGTATTTTTTAGGACTTTTTTGTTGACTAAGGTTAGTGATATTTTCACAATGAAGTTACTTTCAGGTCAATTAGAGTTAGCATGAATTAAATAAAAATGGGTGAAGTTAGGTGAAATATGCAGATGAATATGAATGTAGAAATGAATAATAATTTATGCAAATTATTTAAGAGTGCATGAATGTTAATTTTATGATATTAACATATGCATGCATCTAATTTCTTGGGATGAAGCTCTATTTTCAGCTAATTAGAGTGATGAATCACATATTCATCACTATCCACACTAATCACATTTATGATAATTAAATCTAATTTAATCATCTTTGATAGCTTTCTACATATGTCCAAATAATGTGAATCATATATGCATCATTAATGATAATTAAATCACATTTAATCATCAGTATCCAATGCTCAGATATTGTCAACAGTAGAATTATTCTTGAATTCTTTCAAGAACAATGTGCCTTCTCTATAGATACTTGGTAAGAACAAGTAGACTATGTATCCCATGTATAGAGACTTGGATAATGAGATTTAATATAATATCCCAATCTAAAAGTCCTCTCATAGATGTCTGATCAAGTTAGACGGAATATCCAATCTTCTCATTGCATTCGAATCATATTCATACCAATACCCAACATTTAGACAAAGATTGGATAATTAGTCTACTTAGTGGCCACTAAAATCCAAACCTAATTCATCACTCCCTCGAAATAGAAGCATCACGGTTATACAATCGATTAAGATCACATCACCCAGGAGTATTCCTATTCCTCGTATATCCTGCATATTTGAAGACTAAGATTAAACCTGAAATTCTGATCTTATTTGAATTGTCTCCTTCAGGGTTTTATCGTTAAGTTTCTCATTCTATCATTGGGTTTTGGTATCAATCATATGCTTTCCAAAAACATATATCATGCCTTCAAATCTTGCATTACATCATACGACATATGTCTTAGTTATCTCGATCACATAAATTAAACTCTTTAACTTATCTCGTCCAACACCTCTGAAATTCTATTCCAATCCAAACAATCCGGATCAAGAGGTCGGTAATATATCATCCTTCAGAGCACGGATTGCCATCTCCTTCTCAATCTGGATATCGCTTCTTGAGAATCACTTGACGATATGGTTGAGTCCTCAATCTAACTATTTAGACATCAAACCCTACACGAGTCTCTATGATCCAACCTTTGGATCAACAACTATATGATAAGAAGATGTCCATGGTATATAATCCTATTTGTCCAAAGGAACCTATTATGCCAACCTGTTATTCTTTATTTTTGATTATGGAATGATCTACAATAACTGTAATTGCATAATGGCTCATCGTGGGCTCAGATGTCCAACAACATTATCCTTGAGGCACATCGGTTGGAGCTTTAATGACATGGTCTGATCAACATACATCCCAAGAGCACCAATCCTCAAGAGAATTGAGCACCTGGAGATTGAAGGCAGGGCACTAACTACAATCGAGATCCACTGTTGCCAATTCAGTTTATGGGAGACCCAAGGAGCACCATCGTGATTCACAGAGATCTATACATTTTAAGCTTCAAGGACTTCCACTGTACTTGATTGGTAAACCATCGCCGAAGATTTGATCAAGGATATTGGACTTGAAAGGACTTGGCAACCCATTAATTCCATTAAAGTTATTGTGTTTCATCTATTCACCTGAATTGGATGTTTTTTTGCACTTGATTAAAGCTTCTTAATATTAGCATCCCCAATTTTGATGTTATCACTTTTTTTGTATTTTTAATGAGAATGTACAAACCTATCGAGGAGTCAATTCCTTTAAGCACCTAACTTGGCAAATCAAAGGGAGAGTCAGAAAAGCAATGCAAGTAGCAAATCGATGATGAATGCTAAAGCGCAAATGCTCACCTTGCCTCCGTCACTCTACATGCAAGGATGTTCAATAGAATTGAAACCTAGGCTATATGCAAATGCAAGCTGATGAATTCTCCCTAAGTTTAGAAATTGTTATTATTGTGAAGAACCAATGCTAATGAATTAGAATGGAACCTAAGAGTCAGGTCTTGGAGTCTCCTTGGTGCCTACAACAGTGGGCCCTGCAAGCTCTGTTTGGAGAACTCTCGCGGTGCGGGGTTCCCAGATAAAGTGAGAAGCAATTTATAATTTGACTAAGTCCAAATGTTACTATAGGTACATGAAAATGAAATTAACTGTTTGGCCTTAGTCTATCGATAAGCAAGTCGTAAAGCTAAGCGCTCAATAACACGAAATAAATAAACAAAATCGTGAAACAAAGAAAAAAAGCGATGAAAACATGAAAAACTACGGTGAGCCCCCAAGTGAACAAACACTTGGAAATTGGTCCCGAATGTCCAGAGTCCAGAGTACCTATATTATTAATTTAAATGATCTCTCTCACTTAAATTACAAAAATAGATATAATAAAATAAATGGCGCTTGGTCTTAAAAAATTCTCTAAGTTCCCTTGGTGCTAGGTCAACAAGCTGAAGCTGACTTCACATGGGTGCGCAAGCGCCTTGAGTAAAGCACCTCCCTTGATCCGCGGTACCTCGTACAAAGTCAACAAAGAGAGGGGGTTAGACAACTCAAATAATTATATCAAATAATAAGAAAATAATAAAGCACAAAATAGGCAAATAATCACAATCAATCAATCAATGCCAATCTATGCGCTGTTGCTCCCCAACAATGATGCCAATTGTTTAAGCCAAAAATCTAGCAGTCGTATTCTCCATCAAGGCGGGGACACAATCATCGTGTTGACCACACGAAATCAAGATTAAGAAAACAATTAACCCATAATAAATAAATCAAACAATGAAATAATGTGTGGAGTTAAAATTTATTATAACTCTATAACAAAGATGTGTATAGTGTGCAAGTATGTGTAAAGTGTCGAACACAGGGAACAAGCAGGATAGATCAGGCAATGAAGTACAAAATGTGAATGTGATGTATTTGTCTATATGCGTCTTTTTATGGGTTTTAAATTATATATATATTTTTTTATTTTTTATTTTATATTTTCATATTTGATTTTTAATTTTCTGATTTTATATTTTCTTTTTGTATTTTTATATTATGCTTTTCTTTTTAAATAGATATAAAGCTATATAAAGTATATATAATATATATTATAATAGATATAAATATAAGTAAAAATAAAATAATAAATTAATGAAATATTTTTGCGCTTTTGATAATTTTTTACTATTTTTGTGATTTTTGAAGATGTTTGGCTAATTTTATATATTTTTAAAGTAAAAAAGACCCAAAACATGGTTTAAATAGATATTCGAAAGTAAAATGGAGATGAAAAATAATAAATAGTAGAAAAAGTTCAAGAAATTAATTTTTATATCAATATAACTATATAGAGAAAAAAATAGAAAATAGATTTTTTTGGATTTTTGGGAATTTTGATATATTTTTATAAGTGTTTTTAGGGTTTTCAAAATTTTACAGTTTTCTTTATATTTTTAGTGTTTTCTATTGACGTTGTAAAATAAGTAAATAAATATAAAATATATTTTTTTGGATTTTTTTCAAAAAGGTGATATATTTTTATGTAATTTTTTAGTGTAAATAGGGATAAAAATAACACTTTTGATTTTTAATAAATATTAAAAAGTTTCAAAATTACAATATAAAAATATGTGCAGGAAAGGGTGTGCAATAGGAAGCTACATTTATATTTTGGGATTTTTTAGAATTAAATCACTATTTAAAATAAATACAAAAATAAAGAGAAACTACACTAACAACAAGGGTGTAAATAGTAATATTTTCAGGGGCCAAAAGTGCCATTTTCGAAAAAATTATAAAGGATATCAAAAGATTAGATCTTGGGCATTGGATCAACAGTTGAGGCTCTCGAAAATCGGATGGCGAAGAGGGAATGTGGAGCGAGCGGTCTAATCCGACGGAATAGAAGGGGCCTGGAAGAATTTGCCAAGAACATCTTGGTAGTGCACCTCGAGCGACTCTCATGTGCTCCTTCGATAGTCTGGGAGGTTCGGACGATGGGCAAAATGGAGCCTGGACTCCTCCACTGCGTATGGAGGCCACAAGGGGAGAGTCGGAGCTCAGATGGCGGCGAGCAGTCTCGGGGCAAAACAGAGCTCCACGTTCCCTGATCTTCTACAAAAATCGACCCCTAGTGGTGTCTTAAGCCTCCAGGTTCTGCAAATAAGATGCACATAAGCAAGAGGGAGACCTGGGGGCTCTTTATTGGTGGGATAGAGCGAATGGTGATGCAAGGCGGAGGTACTCCAACGGGTAAAGGAGATAAAGCACCTCAAGCTCGATCCAACTAGAATCGAGGTGAGTGGGGTGTGGACGAAGGTGGAGAAGATGAAGGGGATTGATGAGGAGGAGAGTGGTGTGTTGAGGACCGGCGGAAATCACGGCGGAGGAGTTCTTCGGATTTGGGATCCAACGAACTACGAATGGATGATTTAATGCTAAACTACGAGATTAAGAGACAAAATAAAAGATAAATGACAACCTAGGAATACGACTAAGCTAATAAATGCAAGAAAAATGTGAATGTACCTTACCGGCTGTCCGGGAAGAAGACCTCAACGACGAGGTCACTGGAGGTGGTGGAAGTGCACCTAGAGCCCGTCCAACACCGCCGCGAAGATGCTTGGCGACCGCCCTCCTCGATCCAGAGCACACCAAGGTGGAACTAGATTAGGTAGATTAGGTCAAAGGAGGTTTAAAATCGAATGGGAAGTGGGAGGGGGCTTATGTACAATGTTGACGATAGGGCTTGAAGAACGAAGGATCTAGAGCGATACAGCGATGTAAAGTCCAACGTAAAGCATGGGCATGAATCCACATGTCGAGAAGAAAAGTCATGAAGAATGCGACATCAAATGGTGCAAGGATTTGCCACGAAAAAAATCGAGAAATGGGGGCGGAAATGAGGTTTTGACAGGCGTACGGGGCTGGTCGGAGAGTTGACCCACGATCAACTCTCCGACGCTTCTAGTTGGTCCACATAGACCAATCAGGAAAAAAACCCAAAAAAATATTAGAAAATTTGATTTAAAATAATGAATGATTTTATTAATTTAGATTATAAAATGAACAATATTTATTATTTTTGGAATTATTTTATTATGATTTTTATTTATTATTTAGAGGTCTAGAATTACAAGTACTTTTTGAGGGCTATATATAAGTATATTCATCTATATATTTTAGTCTTTTATTTTTTGTAATTTTGATTTTATTACTTTAATTTATTATTTTATAAATTTATTATTTAATTTTATATACTTAAATATATTTTTGTATATTTTTATTATATAATATATACACTTAAATAATTAGGTATATTATATATATAGGTATAGATATAGGTATTGTACATATGTATTTTCTATGAGTATTTTATTTTAGTGTTTTCTTTAACATTTTATTCCTATTTTAATATGTACATATATTATAAATAATATTTACAAAATTATAAAAATATAAATTACAAAAATAATGAATAATAAATAAAATGAATATTTTAACCGGTATAACTATACAAAAGGGGTCCAAAACCTAACTTTCACACCGTAACTCCAAAAAATATGAAACCACCGTAACACCAAAATCACCTCTCTTAATTGATGCGCTGAAGAGGTAAAAATATGTGCTATTACACTTATCCTTAATAGAAGTTCCCGTGGTCACCGCTCCACCTCAAGCTTGCTTTGATTTGCAACCCCTATGCCCCGATCACCCTCTACCACTGCCCCTCCACCTCAAGCCCTTCACTCCGAGCTCGTCGCATCCCCTATGCCTCAAAGCCACCCCCCACAACCCTTCCATCCACATCGATCCCCTTAAGGTTGATTATAGTGGATGAATCAGAGGGGTAACATATGACCGTTGCGATGCTTGGAGGGGAGTTGGCATTGTAAGAGATGATAGGTTGGCAAGGGCTCAAGGGGATTTGTTCGCTCTCGAACGCTGCAGCAGCGATGATGGAGTGGAAGAGCTCGTGCCAATAGTGACAACAACTTAGGGTTCTCCTCCAGTGTACAAGGCAGAGAAAGAGGGGGGTCCTTATTGGGACGAGCTCAGTGGTAGAGACCATGTCACATGCAATGGCAGGAGTAGCAGCCTTGCCATTAATAGTAGCGGTGTCTAGCTTGGGAGCCTAGGGTGGTGATAAGGGCTGGGAGCAACAACTATACAATTAAAGTGATTTTGATATATTTTGAGTTTTTATTTGAGAGATATGGGTCTGGGAAGTTGGGATTTTGGAATCTTATTTAGAGTATTTTTTGTACACTCTATACTATTTTGTGTGAAATCAATTTTGTATTTTTCTGTATTTAATTATTTGACTTTCATTTTCAAAGTTTCTTTATTTGAATTATAAAAAGTGGAACTAAAAATAGGTCCCAAAATGGATAAAAATGAATTAAATAAAAAGGATTTTTATTTGTATTTAGGCTTATCTCCCCCTACTTTTCCTTGTCGAACTAGTCATTGCGATGCCTAGATCTTGGGGTTTAGGGTTATAAAATATTTTCAATATTTTTTATTTTCTTTTATTTTCTTTATTCTATAATTTTGGCGTCAAAAAATGTATTTTATACACTATTTTCACAACGATGCATGAATGCTAAAATACCTAAATTAAGGATATTTACACGCATTTACTAGGATTTTAAGGACAAAATGATAGAATAAAGATTATGAAATAAATATTCATCATCTCCCTATCTTTGCTTTGCTAGTCCCTAGCAAACACTTGTGCAATAAGCGCAGAGAAAGAATAACAAAGAAAAGGAAAAGAAAGAAATTAGATTTAATTTAATCATCAAACTTGTCTTCACAAAATCAAAGTTTGGAGCTTAAGTTGGACCTTTGGAATTCAAGTGCGGGCGAGACCTTAAAGGGAATTAGATTTTAAATCCAACAGCCTTCGAGAATCCCAAAACTCTGCTCAAGTCCCCTCAATAGCCAGGTCAGAATACTTAAATTCATACGCAAACCCTTATGACTATGAATCTGACTCGTACAATGTAAGTGATGATGGCTCTCCCCAACTGAAATAATAAAGAGTCTGACTTCTCCAGCATGACAACCCAGTGATTCCACAATCCAGTAACTCCTTCCTCGAGTAGCGGGGTATTCCCTTCTAAGTTCAAGTGAAAACCAACTCAAGAGGAAGGGGTGAAGAGAAGAATGGACAGTAGCCAGTGTAGCTACCTATCCTAGGATGCAAAAACAGTGTAGTCAAGTCATCTAGTTGCGGCCTCACATAATTTGACTTTGCAGTTCAAGCTTGCTTATTGACTATACAAATATATACACTCCGGCAAGTATTTTATTTTTAATCAAGCCTGCCCATTTTTGGAGTTTTATGCTTTTTGCTCTTTTTTTTCTTTTTTTGAAATACTATATACATCAACATTTACGTAAGGAGTTTTTCCTCTTGAGCCAATAACTATCCCTCTTTTGAAGCATTGTTGCAACCACACTCTCCTGTCTTCAGAATTCATCATCATTGGATAGGTTGGGGTGCACTTCCCTCCCTATAGTAAGAGAAATGTTTCCACTTGTGTGCGTCTCATATCGGCAAATCCAATCCCCTCACCACTCCAACTGAATTGAGTAATGTGAAAGGTGCATGTGTCCATATTAGGTCATTATCGACAAGAGTCATGCGTGTGCTCCAAAATACTCTACTTAGGCAGTCAAGAATCCATTGAACCAAGTCTCATGATCCTTAAAGAATTAAGTCAACTAGACCTGAAGTACCTCAATTCCAATTCCTATAAGGTTCACGTTAATTAGGTAGATTTTAAGGTCCAACCGAACTCCAATCTTCAGATTTTACTTAGACTTGTTCAATTATCAAACTCAATCAGGAAAAATGCTAATGCTATGCAAATGCCATGTAGAATGCAGAAAATATTTTTGTGATGCAATTTTCAAAGATTCTGAGCTTTTTATGAATTTTTGAAAAAGATGATGCATATGCATTTTTTGTATTTTCAAAATATTTTGCAAATGTTTTTGGTATTTTAATTTTGCAAACGTTTTTGTGGTTTTTGAAAACAAAATATTTTGGATAAAAACTAGGTGCAAATATTTAAATGGAGATGCATCTTATATTTACACGAGTTAAGCTTTTTAAGAATTTACAAGGGGTAAGTGGTCAATTATATATATACATTAATAAAGAATTTAGTGTGATGCATACATTCCTCAAACTTATTTGAAAAAGGATTTTCAAACAACTTTTTGAAAACTATAGTCCAAAATAATTTTTACAAATGGTTTTTACAAACATTTACATACATTTGAAATCATTTTACAAAGGTTTTTCAAACAGTATATATAGATTTTTCAAAATATTTTTCAACCAATTTCCAAACATTTGCAAATAAATTTTCAAACATTTTTATTTCAGACAAAGAAAATAAATTATATAGACAGAACAATTTTTACAATCTTTGAAAATATTTAATAAAATGTTTTCCAAATAGTTCTCAAAAGTTTTTCACACAAATTTTAAAACTATTTTTCAAATAATTTACAAAAAAATATTTTTGCCTGATTTACTAATCAGTAAATACAAAAGAATTTGCGGAATAATCAATATCTTTTGATTAGGTATTTTTATGAATTTTAAAGGTAAATTTAGCCATAATTATTAATAAAAATACGGAAGTATGAGTTATGGCTTAATTATATACATAGTACATACGACCCTCCTATACTTAGCTTGAGCTATGACATCATATATCAGAGAGAAAAGAGAAGACAACTCGTACCGAGTATAGGAAAGTCTAAAGAATAAAGGAATAAGAAATGAATGGATGAAGAGGAAGTTGACCGTCCCCCCTATACTTAGGATCAAATAATCCTAAGTATAACCGACTGTAGAAAGCAGGGAGGGTCAATGGTGGGAATGAACAGATCGTACTCAAACTATCTCCCTCTATACTTAGGGTAAGATATTCTTAAGTATAGAAAATAAGAGGAGACAATAGAGAGGATCAAAGAATAGAAGAAACCAGGGTGCACACCCCCCTATACTTAGGATAAAGTACGCCCTAAGTATAGAAGAATGACAAAATGGGGCGCTACCTTTTTAGTAGAAAAAAAGAGTAGGAAAAGAAGAAAAGAAGAAAAGAATAAAGAGATCAAAAGATGGAAAAAGATAGAGGAGGATGTACGCGTCACTCCCCCTATACTTAGGGTAACAAAAGCCCTAAGTATTGGCAACAACATGAGTGATGAAATAAAACGACGAATGACCACTCATCTCATCCACCTCCCTATACTTAGGACAAAGTACGTCCTAAGTAAGGCACACACGAGAATAGGTGGATGAGAAATACGGAAGATGAATAGAGGGACACAAAAGTGAATGTACAATAGGATGTATATATAGAGGATCAAGGAGGTTGAAAGCGAACCTTCTTGCGGGGCCACTGAGGAATAGATCCGATAAGGCGAAGGTCAACATCGGAGTCCATAGTCGATGGAATCCAATGAAGATCGACCTCGTGATGGTCCTCAGCAACCCTAGAGGGGTGAAGGCACATACGGATCAATGGAAGTAGTGTGGCTAGGTCTGTCCTTGGGTGTCTCGCTGATGTCGAAGTGAAAAGGGACAAACTCATCATTGAAAGAAGTGTAGTTAGTGTCATCCTGCGAGGTCTCATCTAGGTTGAAACCAAAAGGAACGAACTCATCAGTGGAAGTAGTCGAATCATGTTCATCCTCTACAGTCTCAATCGGATCATCATGCTCATCAAAAGGCCTGAATTCCCGAATAAAAGCAACAAGATAGGCCTTGGTCTCATAAATATCTGCCCTCCTCTCAATGGTATCAATAGTGTAAATCCTGCGGATGTCATCAACACACCGCCAATCACAAGAAGAGAAAACTCCAAGGTCTATGCTTTCCGAGTCTTCCTCCTCGGAGAGGAATTCTCGAGTCTCATCATCGGTCAAAAAGAAAGTCTCTCTGATATCAGCATATAGATCAAAGGCCTCGAGGTCAGCTAACACATGCACACTCTTGTGAGATGCGAGTCTCTAGTTGGTGGTAGGTGTGGTTATCAACACATCACTCCCGACATCACAAGGGAAGTGAATCTTTCCAGATCCATAGTCAATAACGACTCTTGCAGAGGTGAGAAAGGGCCATCCCAAGATGATTGGAGGATACTCCTCAATGGAGGTCTCCATGGTTAATACGACAAAATCTGTAGTGAAGCTCATGCCATGAATCAGAATGATGACGTTCTCAAGAATACCCTTCGAACTCTTTATGATCCATCAACAAATTGAACTATCATCTTGGTTTTCTTGAGAGGTCCAAGATGAATAGACTGTACCAACGAGAAGGGTATTATATTGATCAATACGCCACCGTCAAGGAGAGTGTTTTCACACAAATGGTCAGAGATGGTGCAACTCATAAGAGGTGTGACGATGTTCCTTTTCCTAGAAGATGGACGATGGGCAATGGCGTGGGCTGTGGCCATGGTCAAGATATGATGCTCAGATCTTCTCATCTGCTTTCTATTATTATGATGAGGAGTAGATAATTGGTTCATGGCCTGGAGAAGTGGGGCATCAATGATCTCATGAATAACGACCACCACTTTGGGTTCAGTCAACATTTTTTTGAATTTTTGGACCTCCTCCATACAAGGGAGGAAGTCAACATCAACATCTACACAAGAAATGCCAAGAGCAGTCTGTACAGTGGCATCCTCGGGGTCAGGGATGGGACAAGATGTGAGTGGATGTATGGTCAAAGGGTCTGGCAAGTGGTACCTCTCCTCACAAGTGTCTCCCGAACTCTTTTTGTATTTTTCATTTTTGCTCATTTTTTGTATTTTATGCGATTGCAAGATCTCATGGAAATTCTCAAATGAATCCATATCCTCAAATAGTTGAGCGACATTCTATTCTTATTTAAACTAGTAAGATCATCAATCCTCGAATTCATTTGCTCCATTATTTGGTTCAAGGTTTCAATCATGGAAATCATGAAAGGTGACTCCAACAGATCAGTCTCGGGTGGATGTGAAGGGCAATGTGTAGGTGGAGGTGGATAAAAGTTCCAGGTCTGAATTTATGGCTGAGGTGGATATGTACAAACGTCAGAAGCAAAGTCCTCCTAGAAAAAGGAAGGTGGACTGGCTAGAGTGTACGAGGGATCCGTGAAGGTTTGATAAAAATCACTCCAGTCGGCCATCTTCGAAACAAGAGAAAATGATCAGGAGAGTACGATGGTCATATCAAGAGAAGTAAGAAACAGGCGCAAAAGCGCAGAGACGATCTAGAATACACACACAATCACAAATAAACTCACACAATACAAACCCCTCAATTCACCTACTCAATTCAATGAAGATCGTGAAAGCCTGATCATTTTATCTTGTTTGTTTTAGAATTAGGTGAGATGTCAAAAAGTTGTGTAAACACTTAAGAGGTTGAATGGGATTTTGGCACTAATCCTTAGTGTGTACGCGAGTAATGTAAAATGAAGACATTAAGAGGATTACTCACCTCAAGACAAGGTTTTTCCTTTTGATCCTTTTTAGGGTCAAGTAATATTAGCAGTCCCAATTTTGTTGTTATCATTTTTTTGTATTTTTAAGGAGAATGCACGGGCCTATCAAGGAGTCAACCTAGGTTGGCAAAATTAGAGGGAGAGTCAGAAAAGTAATGCAAGAGGAAAATCGATGATGAATGCTAAAGTGTAAATGCTCACCTTGCCTCCAACACTCTACATGCAAGGATGCTCAACAGAATTGAAACCTAGACTATATGAAAATTCAAGCCGATGAAATCACCCTAAGTTCAGAAATTGCTATTATCGTGAAGAATCAATGCTAATTACTTAGAATGGAACCTAAGAGTCCGGTCTTGGAGTCTCCTCAGTGTCCTGTAAAAGTTGTATGGAGGACTCTCGCGGTGCGGGGTTCCGAGACTAAGTGAGAAGCAATTAAAAATTTGACTAAGTCCAAATGTAACTATAGGTACAAGCAAATGTAATTAAGTGTTTGGACTTAATCTATCGACAAACAATTCCTAAAGATAAGGGTGCAATCACACAAAATAAATAAAATAAAATCGTGAAACAAAGGGAAAAAATAATGAAAACACAAAAAAATGCGATGAGCCCCCAAGTGAACAAACACTTGGAAATTGGGTCTGAATATCCATAGTCCAGAGTACCTGTATTATTACAATTTAAATGCTCTCTCTCATTTAAATTACAAAAATAGATATAATAAAATAAATGGAGCTTGGTCTTCAAAATTCTCTAAGTTCCCTTAGTGCTAGGTCGACAAGCTGAAGCCGGCTTCACGTGGGTGCGCAGGCTCCTTGAGTAAAGTGCATCCCTCGATCCACAGTACCTCACACAAAGTCAACAAAGAGAGGGGTTAGACAGCTCAAACAATTATATCAAATAATAAGAAAATAATAAAAGCACAAAAATAGGTAAAATATCACAATAAATCAATCAATGCCAATCTATGCGCTCTTGCTCCCCGACAACAACACCATTTGTTTAAGCCAAAAATCTAGCGGTTGTATGTTCCACACAAGGTGGGAACACAGTCATCGAGTTGACCAGACAAAATTCAGATTAAAACAACAATTAATCCACAATAAATAAATCAAGCAATGAAATAGTGTGTGGATCTCAAATTTACTATAACTCTACAACAAAGATGTGTATAGTTTACAAGCATGTGTAGAGTGTCGAACACATGGAACAAGCATGATAGATCAGGGCAATGAAGCACATAATGTGAATGTGATGTATTTGTCTATATGTGCCTTTTGTGGGTTTTAATTTTATATATTTTTTGATTTTGATTTTATATTTTTATACTTGATTTTTAATTTTCTGATTTTATATTTTATACTTCTATTTCCTTTTTCTTTTAAAAAAGATATAAAGCTATATAAAAGATATATATATAAAACATAGGTTATAATAGATATAAATATAATTAAAATAAGAAAAATAAAGAAAATATAATATTTTTGGTTTTTTGATATTTTTTACTATTTTTGTGATTTTTAAAGATATTTGGATAATTTTTAAATATTTTTAAAGTCAAAAAGACCCAAAAATAGGGTTTAAATAGATATCTGAAAGTAAAATAGAGATGAAAAATAGTAAACAATAGTGAAAATTCTCCAAATTAATTTTTATATAAAGATAATAATATAGAGAAACATATAAAATGGAAAATAGGTTTTTCTTGTTTTTGGAATTTTATATATTTTTATAAGTTTTTTAGGGTTTTTCAAAGTTTTAGAGTTTTCCTTTATTTTTTTAGTTGTTTTCAATCTGAAGTAGTAAAATAAGTAAATAATATATATTTTTTGGAATTTTTCAATGAGGTTTTATATTTTTTATTTATTTTATAGTGCAAAATGGATAAAACTGACACTTTTTTATTTTTATTAAATATTAAAAGCTTGAAAATTACAAAACAGATATATTTACGTGAAAGAGTATACAATAAGAAGCTACATCTATTTTTTGGGATTTTTTAGAGTTAAACTGCTATTTAAAATAAATACAAACAACAAAGAGAAAGTACACTACTAACAAGGGTATAAATGTAAATAACAATATTTTCAGGGGCTAAAGTGCAATTTTCACAAAATTTATCACATACAGTAAAAAAAATTACAGCACTAAATAGAAATACCAAAACAACAAGGGTCCTGGTGCAAAATTGTCTCGCTGGTGAGGACCTACATGCAATTACCAAAAAGTCCAGGGGTTGATTTGCAAGTATACCAAAAATATTACACTGAATAAAATAGTTGTTGGACTAATTAACAATACAAAATTCCCCAGGGGTCCCGATGCATAATTGACACCTCACGTTATGTGTCACGTGAGGTGACATGGCTTGGACTTAGATATAATTTCTAGAAAGCTAGGGAGATTTTTGCAAAATTTACAAAAATAGTTAACGACAGAGGAAAGCTTCTAGTTTGAATATTAAATACAAAAACGATCGAAGGAGAATATGAAAAGTACCTAATCAACGAGAGATCGAACGACCAACATATGTTCACTAAAGCCACGCATTGCCTCCTAATGTGTCGATGACGGTTCACGATCCACAGCCAAGATTAGATCCTGGGCATTAGATCAACGGCCGAGGCTCTAAAAAATCAGACGACGGAGAGGGAATCTGGAGCGGGCGGTCTAATCCGATGGAATAGAAGGGACTTGGAAGGACCAGCTAAGAACACGTCGGTGACGCACCTCGATCGACTCTCACACGCTCCTCCGACAGTCTGGGAGGTTCAGATCGTGGGCAAAATGGATCATGGGCTCCTCTACTGCAGATAGAGGACAAAAGGAGCGCCGGAGCTCGGATGGTGACGAACGGTCTCGAGGCAAAACGAAGCTCTAGTTTCCCTGATCTTCTGCAGAAATCGACACCTAATGGGGTCTTAATCCTCCAGGTCCTGCAAATAAGACGCGCACAAGCAAGAGGGAGACCCGTGGGCTCTTTATTAGTGGATGGAGCGAATGGTGACTTGGGGTGGAGGTACTCCAATGGGTGAAGGAGATGAAGCACCTAAAGCTCGATCCATCTGGAATTGAGGTAAGCGGGTTGTGGACGAAGGTGGAGAAGACGAAGGGGATCTATGTGGAGGCGAGTGGTGCATCGGGGACCAATGAAAATCACGATGGAGGAGTTCCACGGAGCTGGGCTCCAGCGAACTACGAATGGATGATTTACGCTAAACTACATGATTAAGAGATAAAATTAAAGCTAAACAACGACCTAGGAATAATACTAAGCTAATAAATGAATTAAAAACATGAATGTACCTCACCGATAGGCTAGGAAGAAGACCTCGACGACGAGGTCGCCAGGGGTGGTGGAAGTGCACCTAGAGCGCATCCAATACCGTATCGAAGATGTTGGAAAGGAGGTTGACACCCTCCTCAATACAAAGCGCACCAAGGCGGAGATAGATTAGGTCAAAGGAGGTTCAAAATCAAATGGGAAGTTGAAGGGGGCTTACGTACAATGTTGACGACATGGCTTAAAGAACAAAGGATCTGGAGCGATGCTGTGATCCAAAGCCCGATGTAAAGCTTGGGTGTGAATCACCACATGTCAAGGAAGAAAAGTCATGAAGAACGTGACATTAAATGGTGCAGGGATTCGGTGCGAAAAAATCGAGAAATGGGGCAGAAACGAGGTTCTAATAGACACAAGGGGCTGGTCAGAGAGTTGACCCATGATCAACTCTCCGACGCTTGTGGTTGGTCCACGTAGACCAATCAGGAAAAGGCCCGAAAAAAAATTAGATAATTCAATTTAAAATAATGAATGATTTTATTAATTTTAGGGTTATAAAATGAAAATATTTATTATTTTCGAAATTATTTTATCATGAATTTTATTTAATTTTTAGAGATTTAGAATTACAAGTTACATTTTGAGGGCTATATATAGGTATATTCATCTATATATTTTAGTCTTTTATTTTTATTTTGTATTTTATTAATTTAATTATTATTTTATAAATTTATAACTTAATTTTATACACTTAAATATATTTTTTATATTTTTATAATATAATATAATATATACACTTAAATAATTAGGTATGTTATCTATATATGTATAGATATAGGTATTTTACCTATGTATTTTCTATGAGTATTTTATTTTAGCATTTTCTTTAAAATTTTATTCCTATTTTAATATGTGCATATATTATAAATAATATTTACAAAATCATAAAAATATAAAAGTACAAAAACAATGAATAATAAATAAAATAAATATTTTAATCGGTATAACTATACAAAAGGGGTCCAAAACCTAACTTACACACTGTAACTCCAAAAAATATGAAACCACATTCATAAAATATCTTATTATAAGTTATATACAATAAAATGTGCTTTTGATATATTTTGAATTTTATTTGAGAGATATGGGTCTGTGAAGTTGGAATTTTAGAATTTTATTTAGAGTATATTTTGTACATTTTATATTATGTTTGTGTGAAATCAATTTTATATTTTTATATATTTAATTTTCTACAACTTTCATGTTCAAAGCTTCTTTGTTTGAAGTAATAAAGGTGGAACTAAAAATAGGTCCCAAAAATGAATAAAAATGAATTAAATTAAAGGGATTTTTATTTGTATTTTGGCCCTTATCTCCCCCTACTTTATCCCTTGTTGACCTAGTCATCGAGATGCCTAGGTCTCGGGGTTTAGGGTCATAAAATATTTCAATATTTTATTATTTTTCTTTTCTTTATTCTATAATTTTGACATCAAAAGATGTATTTTATATACTATTTACACAATGATGCATGAATGCTAAAATGCAAAAATAAAGGATATTTACACGCATTTACAAGGGTTTTTAAGGCCAAAATAATTGAATAAAGATGATGAAATGGAGATTAATCAGAGATAGAGGATCCAACAAGCTTCAAATTGATAAGTTCATAAAAAGCCAAGCACAAATGCACCTCATATTAATAATCATAGTTTAGGGACCTTTTTGTAAATAAATATGAATATTTGCAATTCTGGCCTTTTAGAGGGTATTATTGTAATTTCTGAAGTTAATGGGGCCTTCTAAAATTTACCACCCACACGAGGGTACATGCAACTATTTCTTGGAACAGTTGGGATGTCATTGCAAGTTTCCCCAAAGTCACACACGTGACATACGTGACTAGGGTTCTTTAGAGATTCAAAGAGTCACGAGGGCTTGGGCTCTATATTCACCACCCATGTGTGCACCATAAATGGGGAGGTAGGCTCGGTACTGACTTGTGGTTCCTATCCCCACATGTTGGTTTTTGATTCCTTCAAGGTTATCCAAAGAACGAGGCTTGGATGGTAGGGATGGGGAGGATCTGACAAGTCCGATGGAGCTTCGATCAACGGTTCTCTTTTGGGCATGATCAGATGGTTTAGATCACCCTGGTTCTTGATTGTATGGCACCTGTAGGTCTGCACCTGGGTATTGACTCTTCTTCGTTCCTCTTGACACCGGCCGACGTAGGACCTACCATGGACTTGAGTGTGTCGCCCACCACCTTCGGTTGACACACGACCGACAACCATTGTGGAAGAGGGTTTCTTGATCTATTGATAGTACCTACAAGGGAAGCAGAGGCCCAAGCTTTCAAAGATTGGCCTAGCATTAAGCTCAAGGAAAAGGGGAGGTAAATGGAATTCCTAGAATGGAAGTGGTTTAGGAGCTTGTAGCTCTGACCTTGGTGAGGTCGGAGGTGGAAGTCTATGGGAGGTAGGAGGAGAATTAGAGGGGATGCCAGAGATAGGGTGATTGTCGAGAAGGGGGTCGATTCAATGAAGATGGATGTATGAGGTGATAAGATCTTTCTGGAGGAAGATGATGAAGAAGGGGAGGAATGAAGAGGGAATGTAAGGCTGAAAGGTTAGAGGAGGATACCGGGTAGTCGCTTGAAGATTGAAGGAGGAGAGCCTTAGCTTTGATGCTCACTTCAACCACATTGAAGGTAGCTAATCTTAACTATTTCCTCAAAGAAGAACACATCAATAAAGCGGTGGGGGGGGGGGGGTGATGACCCCTATGTATCTTACCCGAGAGATGATCGTCGCAAGGGCTGTGGGTTGCCTGTCACCAACCTGGGTCCCTTTAGCTCTCTCTTGGTATCGCTTTTCAGACAATGATGGTGGATATGTCGAATAAGATTTGAAAGGGTGGGGGATGGACAACTTAAATCAGATGGAGTCATAGATGATTGGGTTCAGGTTTAAAGGGATAGAGGCACTGGTCGAAGATTATAGAGGGGTTAGGTGAGAAGTGTGTCGGTTGGTTTGATCAGGTGGTGGTTCTAATTAGGATTAGGGTAAGTCGATGGTTTCAACAAGTTGGGGAAGACGGTGATAGGAGATATGTCTAGTTAGGTTCCTGGAGGTTAGGGATAGGGGGTTAGGAGGTTGATTAGTTCATGGGTAGGTGCCTGATAAACGCAGAATTCAGAGCGGTCGTACTGACTCACAAGGCGAGTCAACAGTCGATGTTGTGACCACTACAAAATCCTAGGTTTAATCAACAATTAACCCACACTACAGATCAATAATTAGAAATAAATGTGGAGTTAAAATTTATTTTAACTCTGCATAAAATGTATAGCAAGCAAGTATGCAGAGAGTTCAAACACATGGAGCAAACAGGGTAGAGCAATTAAATGTGTGTGTGTATGTGAGTGATGTCTACACTAAGCAAGCAAGCAAAGATTTTTGTGGGTTTTAATTTTTAAATTTTTTTATTTTTAATTTTTAATTTTGTATTTTGATTTTTAGTTTTCCGATTTTTATAATTTTTAGTTTATATATTTTTTTTCAATATTGGAATATAAAGACAATGTAATGAAAAAGGTGATAAACTATTTATAAAAATATGCTAGAATAGCCCAAAATTCAGAGATAAAATCTTTTTGGTGTTTTTATATTTTTTTACTGTTTTTGTGATTTTTGGGTATTTGTCAAGGTGTTTTTGGTATTTTTAAATACTGAAATAAAGGAAAACAGTGAAATATGGACTGGCTTTGAGTAAAATAGGAATTAAAAATATCAGCTAGCCATAAAATTTTTTCCACACTAATTTTCAAATAAAGATAATAAAATATAGAGAAAATAGGAACTGAGTTTATGTTTTTCTGAGTTTTCTTTGATTTTATAGATTTTTTTTGAAGTTTTTATGTGTTTTCAAATTTTTAAGGTTTTTCTTTTGCAATTTTTAGTGGTTTTTTGGACTGACACTAAAATAGGTTAAAATACACACTGAGAATTTTTTTGGAATTTTTCGAGGTATTTTACTATTTTTTTGGTATTTTCTAAGCTAGACAGTAAGCATGTTTTTGATTTTTAATAAAATTGAAAATACAAGAAAATCAAAAATTAAAATTATAGCATGGAAGAACAAGCATACAGGAGCTTAACCCTAAATTTTGAGAATTTTTAGAATTAAGATGAAGGTCCAAATAAATACTACAAGTTCGCACAAATTAAAGGACTGGCAGGGGCATACATGCAATTAGACATACATCCAGGGACATCCGAGCAAATTTCCACAAAATATTGAACTGCATATTCGAATTTTTTGGACCAAAGACAAATTACTGAACCCGCAGGGGGTGTCGGTGCAAAAAGACCACCAAGGCGCGTGACTTGCACGCGCCTGGAGAGGATACTAACATAATTTCTTCGAAGCCTGAGGGCTTGCATGCAATTTTCACAAAAACTTTGTCTTTAATAAAAACTTTACCGGACTGGAGTTAAATAAGCAAAGGACCCAGGGTTTGTCTGCAAAAATTCCAAGGTCACGCGTACTGTGCACGTGACATGGCAGGGACTCAATCGCAAAAATAGAAAGTACGGGGGTTGTTTAGCAAATATTACAAAAAGTTAAAGCATCCAATGAAAGTTTAGAGAGTCTTTTATAAATACAAAATTCGACTGGGTATGAGGCAAAATTACCCAATCAAGGGGCGGATCGCACGACCGAGAAGATGGCACTTATGCCACGTGTCGACGCGAGAGGCCGCGATACCCCTTCAGATCCGACGCCTGGGATTAGATCTCCGCACGGAGACCTACAATAGCTGGGGGCTTCAATCGGACGTTAGCTGGACGCCTGGAGGAGCGGGCGTCGATCGGACGACGCAGAGGCGCGCTGGAAGAACAGGGAAGAAGGGCCGCCTTGGCGACCTTCCTCCGGCGATAGCTCCTCGCTCCGGTGGTCAGCGAGCTTCAAAATGGGCCCAGGAGATCGCTGCAGGGTCCCTCTGATATCTGGAGACAATCAGAATGGCGCGAAGAACTCCGGAGCTCTTCCACGGTGAGGAGGAAGCTGCGAAGCTCCAGGTGCTCCGGCGACTTCCCAAGAACGCTCCAGACGCGTTGAAATGTCCAAGTACCTGCACAAAAAAATGTGTGATATGATCGGGGGCAAAATGCCCCGATCACGTGGCGAGATGGAATGGGAATGTGGTGGCTGACGAGACGAACTCGAAGGTGGCCGGAGATAGCTCCGGCTACGATCGATTGAGCGAATCGATACGCGAAAGAAGTGGATTCAAAGAGGGAAATGAAGCTTAGAATGTGAAGAACGAAATAAAAGCGAAAAGTAAAGGGATTAAACTGCCTCGAGCCCAGGAAGGGTGAGGGAAGGTATACCTCGACGGAGTGGACCATCGGAGGTTGAAGGAACACCCTGGGCCGTTGCTTCGCCTCCTCGATGCGTCTCTCCTGAAGCTGTCACCTCCAGGGATTGAATGGAATGCAAAGGAGCGCGAGAGAGCCAAGAATTGGGGTTCAAAAGCCAAATGGAGGTGACGGGGTCATTTTTGAAACATGGTGGAGAGGCGATCTTCGAGGCGCGATCACGGGTGCGCCACGAAGATCTGGGTAGATCTGGTAGGTCGGCGGGGATTAGGGATGTGCCAGGTACAAGTTTCATGAAGGAATCACCTTCCCTCGAGCAACGCACAAGCAGCGAATTTGAGAAAAGAGGGGCGTAGCGGGCTTTTGACAAGGCACAGGGCTAGGACTAGGGAGTTGATTGGCGGGTCAACTCCCCAAGTCACCTGGTTGGTCCACGTGGACCAACCAGGAAAATCCCTGGAAAAAGTATTTCTAAAATCGATTAAAAATAACAAACGATTTTATTATTTTTTATTATAAAATAAAAAATGTTTATTATTTTCTAAATTATTTTATGGTGATTTTTAATTATTTTTATGAAGTGTATTTTTACAAGTTACTTTTTATAGCCGTTATAGGTATAATATCTATATATTTGATTATTTGATTTTTATTTAGGTATTTTTAATTTTATTATTTGTATTTATGATTGTCTAAAATTATCAAATACTTTTATATACACAAATATATTTTTATTTTAATTTTCTGATATATTTTATACACTTAATAAAATGAAAGTGTTATTTGTATAGGTATAGTTACATGTATTATACCTATAATATATACAAGTATTTTTATTTGAGTTTTATTTATGTTTTTATTCTGATTTTAATGTACAAATATATTATAAATAATACTTACAAAATTATAAAAATATAAAATTATAAAAATAATAAATAAAGAATAAATTGAATATTTTATTCTGTACAATTATACGAGGTGGGTCCAAAAATCAACTTTCCAACCGTAGCTCCACCAAATGCGAAACCACCACCATTAAAAAGATTATTTTATTCTATATACAATTAAAGGTGAGTTTGATCCATTTGGAGTTGTCATTTGTGAGATACGGGTCTGGGAAGTTAGGATTCTGGATTTTTATTCAGACCATAACTTTTTATCTGTACATTATTTTTTAGTGAAATCAATTTTGTATTTTTCTTTATAAAATTATCTACAACTTTCATGTACAAAGTTTCTTGGTTTGATGTACAAAAAGTGGAACCAAAAATAGGTCCCAAAATGATTAAAGAATGAATAAAAAGTATAGGTACTTTATCTGTATTGTAGCCCTTATCTCCCCCTACTTTATTCCTTGTCAACCTATTCATCAAGATGCCTAGGTCTCGAGGATTTGGGTCATAAAATATTTACAATATTTTATTCTTTTTCTTTTCTTTTATTTATTCTATAATTTTGGCTTTAATTACAGTACTTTATACACTAATAGGATGCACATGCATGAATGCTAAGATGCTCTATTTAAGGGTATTTACAGGCGTTTGCTAGGGTTTTTGGTGACAAAATGATAGAATAAAGATGATGAAATGTGGATTCATCATCCCCCTATATTTTACCTTTGCTAGTCCCTAGCAAACACTTATGCAATAAGTGCAAAAAGAAAAAGAAAGAAAAGAAAAAGAAGAACTTGGATTAAGTTTAATTATCAAACTTGTCTTCACAAAATCAAAGTTTGGAGCTTAAGTCGGACCTTTGGAATTTTAGTGCGGGCGGAACCTTGCTGAGAACCGAGATTTGAAATCCAACAGTCCCTGAGAAATCCCAAAACTCTATTCGAGTTTCCTCAATAGCCAGGTCAGAAATACTTCAACTCATACGCAAACTCTTACGACTATGAATCTGACTCGTACAGTGTAAGTGATGGTGGCTCTCCTCAACTAAAATGACAAAGAGACTAACTTCTCCGATATGACAACCCAATGATTCCCCAATCCAACAACTCATCCCTCAAGGAGCAGGATATTCCCTTCTAAGTTCAAGTGGCAACCAGCCCAAGAGGAGGGGGTGAAGAGAAGAATGGACGGTAGCCAGTGTAGCTACCTATCCTAGGATGCAAGACCAGTGTAGTCAAGTCATCCTGCTGCAGGCTCACATGATATGACTTTGGAACTCAAGCTTGATTATTGACTTTACACATTTGTACATACTTGCAGGCTTTTTATTTTTTTACATTGCCTGCTTTCTCTTTTTTTTTGAAATACTATATACATCAACATTTACATAAGGAGTTTTTCCTCTTGAGCCAGTAGACTATCCCTCTTTTGAAGCTTTATTGCAACCCACGATCTCCTATCCTCGAAACTCATCACTACTGGACGGGTTGGGGCGCACTTCCCTCCCTAGAGGAGGACAAGTGTTTCCACCTGTGTGCGTCTCATACCAACAAATCTAATCCCCTCACCATTCCAACTGAGTCGAGCCATGTGAAAGGTGCAGGTGTCCAAGTTAGGTCATTATCAACAAGAGTCATGCGTGTGCTCCGAAATACTCTACTTAGGCAGTCAAGAATCCATTGAACCAAGTCCCGTGATCCTCAAAGAATTAAGTCAACTAGACCTGAAATACCTCAAACCCAGTTCCTATAAGGTTCCTGTTATTAGGTAGATTTTAAGGTCCAATCAAGCTCCAATCTCCGGATTTTACTTAGACTTGTTCAACTATCAAACTCAGTTTGAAAATGCTCATGCTATGCAAATGCGATGCAGAATGCAGAAAATATTTTTGTGATGCAATTTTCAAGATCTTGAACTTTTTATAGATTTTTGAAAAGATGATGATGATGATGCAAATGCAATTTTTATTATTTTTCAAAAAGATTTTTCAAATGTTTTTGGATTTTAGTTTTGCAAATGTTTTTGGGAAATTTTGAACACACAAAGATTTTGGCTGAAAACTAGGTTAAAATATGTACACGGGAGTGCTTCTTATATATGCAAGAAGTGGATTTTATGAATTTACAGAGTAAGTGATCAATTTTATATGTATAAATAAGATGGATTTTGGTGTGATGTATGTATTCCTCAAACTTATTTGACACAAGCTTTTTCACACAATTTTTGAAAACTATAGTCCAAAATAGTTTTTACAAACATTTTACAAGCATGTACACACATTTGAAAATCATTTTGCAAAGGCTTTCTAAACAGTATATATAGGTTTTTCAAATATTTTTGCAACCATTTTTCAAACCATTTGCAAATCGTTTTTCAAACATTTTATTTCACACAAAGAAAATAAGTTTTACAAACCACACATCTTTACAAAGGTTGAAAACATGTAACAAAATATTTTCAAAATAGTTTTCAATAGATGTTCACACAGATTTTCAAACTATTTTTCAAACATTTTGCAAAAAATATTTTCATCTGATTTATTAATCAGTAAGTATAAAAAGAATTTTGAGGAATGAAACATCTTTCTATTAAGGTTTTTAATGAATTTTAAAGAATTTTTAGCCATATTATTAAGAAAATACGAAAGTACGAGTTATGGCTAAAGTATATACACAGTATATACGACCCCCTATACTTAGCTTGAGCTATGTCCTCATAGATCGGAGAGAAAAGAGAAGACATAACTCGTACTAAGTATAGACAAGTCTAAAGAATAAAGGAATAAGAGATGAATGAATAAGAAGTTGACCGTCCCCCCTATACTTAGGATCGAATAATCCTAAGTATAGCAGACTGTACACAAAGCAGGGAGGGTCAAGGGTGGGAATGAACATATCGTACTCAGATTGTCTCCCCCTATACTTAGGGTAAAATATCCCTAAGTACAAACAAGAAGAGGAGACAATGGAGAGGATCGAAAAGAGTAGAAGAAACTCGGGATGCGCACCCCCTATACTTAGGACAAAGTACGTCCTAAGTATGGAAAACTGTCTAGGGTGACACCTTTCTGATAGATACAGAAGATAGAAAAGGAAAAGAAGAAAAGAAGAAAAGAAGAAAATACATCAACAGATGAAAGAGTGATATGGACAGATGGCTCTGTACAGCGGAAGATAGAATTGATCATCATGTATGAGATGCAGATGATATGAGTCAAAGGACACATCTCATACCAGAAGAATGGGGGCAACGTCAATGGTCGGCGGATCATGATCTAGATATAGTTTCAAGCGTTGACCATTGACGCGGAAGGTAAAGGAAGATGACGGTTCGGTTATGTCGATGCTGCCATTGTTATGTACCTTCCTGACCACATACGGACCTTTCCACTTGCTCTGCAATTTCCCTGGGAATAATTTCAGCCTGGAATCAAACAACCATACTCTCTGATCTGGCTCAAACTGTTTATGGCTGATATGGGAATCATGCCATGTCTTCACTTTCTCTTTGTACTGTAGGCTGTTGGAAAAGGCTGTGTCTCTTAGTTCTTCCAGGGCTGCCAATTCTGCTCTTCTCTGTTCTCCTATACTCTCGGGATCTAACAGTAACTCGGTGACTGCCCAAAAATATTTGTGCTTGATCTCCACTGGCAGATGGCACGGCTTGCCATAGACGAGTCGAAAGGGAGATGTCCCCAATGGATTCTTGAAAGAAGTCCGATAGGCCCACAAGACCGAGTCCAAAAGCTGTGACCAATCCTTTCCGTCTGGGCAGACAACTTTCTGCAAGATTGTTTTTATCTCCCGGTTCGATACTTCGGCAAGACCATTAGTCTGAGGGTGATACGGTGTGGCAACCCTATGGTCAATGCCGAACTCGTCTGCAAGGGCCCTAACTTTGTCATTGATGAAGTGAGACCCCCCGTCTGAAATCAAGACTCTAGGTACCCTGAACCGTGAAATGATATTTTTCCTCAAGAATTTGCACACGGTTTTCGCATCTGCGGCTCGGGCGGGGATGGCCTCAACCCATCGGCTGACATAATCAACAGCGAGCAGTATATGCTCGAATCCCTGACTCTTAGGAAATGGGCTCATGAAATCAATCCCCCATGCATCAAAAACCTCACAAAAGTGAATGGGTTGCATGGGCATCATGTCTCTCTGTCCGCAGGTTCCCATTTTCTGACAGTCAGTACATCTCTTCACGAACTCATCAGAGTCCTTGAAGAGAGTAGGCCACCATAGGCCGGATTGAAGCACCTTCTGTGCTGTTCTTTTTCCAGAATGATGTCCTCCTGCCTCAAGCTTGTGGCAGTATGTGAGGACGCTATGATGCTCTTCTTGAAGAATGCACCTCCTCCAGATGCTATCCCCTCCTTCATGATAAAGGACGGGATCCTCCCAATGGTAAAACTTGGCCTTAGCTAGGAAGGTCTCAAGTTTCTGCCTGGGCCAACCCTGAGGGACTGTCTTGGCAACAATATAGTTTACAAAGTCAGCATACCATGGGAGTGAGGTGACCGCCAAGATCGCCTCGTCTGGAAATGTTTCTGTGATAGGTGCACTGGGCTCAGATTCCTCAGGATTCTCCAATCTGGAGAGATGATCCGCCACCACATTCTTGACTCCAGGCTTGTCCTTAATCTCAATATCAAATTCCTGGAGTAGAAGGATCCATCTGGTAAGACGTGCTTTGGCATCATTCTTAGCCATTAAGTACCGGATGGCGGTGTGATCAGTGTAGATTGTCACTCTAGATCCGAGAATATAAGATTGATACTTATCAAGAGCAAAGACTACGACCAGCATCTCTTTCTCAGTCACAGTGTAATTCCGTTGAGCGGCATCCAAAGTCCGGCTGGCATAGTGAATGACAAAAGGTAATCCATCCCTCCTTTGTCCAAGCACAGCCCCAACGACAAAATCTGAAGCATCCGTCATGATCTCGAATGGGAGAGACCAATCGGGTGGCTGAAGGACAGGAGCTGAAACAACCATCTCTTTGAGAGTCTCGAAAGACGCAAGACACTTATCATTGACAACAAACTCGGTGTCTTTTATCAGCAAGTCAGTGAGCGGTCGGGCAATATGACTGAAGTCCTGAATGAACCGTCGGTAGAAACCGACATGCCCCAGAAAAGACCGCAACTGACGTAAGTTGGACGGTGGATTGAGTTTTCTGATGATATCTACCTTGGCCGGATCGACCTCCATGCCCCTGTTGGAGACGATATGACCAAGGACCGTCCCTTGAGTCACCATGAAGTGACTCTTCTCCCAAGATGAAACAAGATTGACCTCTATGCAGCGCTGAAGCACACGGTCTAGGCAGTCAAGACAAGCATCGAACCCGTCGCCATAGACCGAGAAGTCATCCATGAAGACCTCTAAACAGTCACCCACCAAGTCCGAGAATCTGGACAACATGCACCTTTGGAATGTCGCCAGAGCGTTACATAGACCAAAGGGCATCCGTCTGAAAGCATAAGTCCCAAACGGACAAGTGAATGTCGTTTTCTCCTGGTCTTCGCGTGCAATGGCCACTTGATTGTATCCAGAGTACCCATCAAGAAAGCAGTAATGACTCTTCCCAGCTAGCCGCTCGATAATCTGATCAATGAAGGGTAGCGGGATGTGATCCTTCTTGGTGGCCTCATTCAATCGTCTGTAGTCCACACAGACCCTCCAAGAAGTGGGCACTCTGGTAGCGATCTCCTCTCTAGACTCATTGACAACTGTAGTGATACCCGTCTTCTTGGGTACCACATGTAACGGACTAACCCATTTGGAGTCGGAGATGGGGTAGATAAAATCGACGCTCCACCACTTTGAAATTTCTTTCATGACTACGTCTCGAAGATTCGGGTTCAGCCGTCATTGGAACTCACGCGACGGCCTAGCGTCATCCTCAAGATAGATGTGGTGGGAGCACAGAGCTGGACTTATCCCCTGGAGATCAGCTATACTCCAACCTATCGCCTAGCGGTTTCTCTCAAGAACCTCCATCAGACGAGATTCTTGCTCTCCAGTTAAACCTGCTGAGATAATGACTGGGTGCATGTCTGGCTCACCCGCAAGGAATCTATACTTCAACGACTGTGGCAGAGGTTTCAGTTCTGGATAACTGGGAGGCGGCAGATCTGGCTTCTGATATGTCTGTGTGAAGGCAACCAGGTCTGCATGGGAGAACTCTCGCTCTGCATGAATCTCTGATAGAGGGCGGCTTGCTGAATCATCAATGAACTGCACTGGCTCGCACTCTGTCATGGCTGTTGGCTCAGAAAGAATCAGACAAGGTAAATAATTATCAAAGTCATCCCAGTCAATGTCTGAATCCGAGGGATCAGAAGAAGATGAGCAAGAATGAAAATCATCGGCACCACTCATCACAATACTGTCAGCCTCAGGTGTATCCTCATCCAGGGATGTACTCTCCCGGCTCTCGACTGCCATGAGCTTGAGATATAGTGAATCTGTAGGCAAGGCGAGAGTCGGTGCTACAGGATCTATCCAGTTGGATTCATCATCAGTCATCACAAAATCACAAACTTGGTGGATGTCTAGCTCTTCCTCTGTCATCTGCACTGTTTCACTAGACTGCTCCGAGCATTCTAACTCTCTGGCTCTGGTTTCTTCGATCGTCTCTATTTGTATGGTTTTGCCCTCTACGCGAAAACATACCTTTCCGCTATCATGGTCAGTCACCGCCTTGGCTGTGGCCTAGAATGGACGTCCGAGTATGATGGGGGCATCAGTTACCGACTCAGGGATCTCCATGTCCAACACAACGAAGTCCACGGGGAATTTCAGGCCCTGAATGGTAACGACCACATCTTTCAATAACCCCTTCGGCCTCTTAGTCGACCTATCAACAAACTGAAGGACTGTCCTGCTCCTAAGAAGAGGACCAAACTCGAATCGGTCGAGCAAAGCTGCCGGAAGAAGGTTAATTGAAGAGCCGCTGTCTAATAGAGTGCGATCAAACTGTTGCTCCTGAATCTCGCATCTGACATAGGGAGCTCCTGCATCTGGTCGCTTGGTTGGCAGCTTGTTCTGGATGGTGCAACAAGTGGAGTGAGTGAGCACATGGATTTGATCTCTGTGATTCCTCCTCTTCCTGCGGATGGTGGTTTTCTCCTTCAAGTTCTTTTTGAAGAGGGGGATGTGCTCAAGTGCTTCCTGTAGAGTCAGCTGAATATGGAATCTATCTATCATCTGATTACTGAACTCTACCTGCTAGTCTTTTTTAGGATTTTCTCTTTTATTCCCCTTCGCTCGGCGGAGTGCCTTAGGGAAGGGGATGGTAGTGGCCTCCACAGATGGAGGACTAGGAATCGGTCCCTGTGCCTGTGAAGGAGGAGACTCCATACAATAATCATCATTCAACACATGTGGATCCACAATGTGAACAGAAACCTTTCCTTTGTTCATATTTTTGTTTTTCTTTTTGTTTCCACAGTCCATAGGGACAAAATGTGGGAACATCACAGAGGGAGGCTCAACAAAAGTAGATGTGGTGGCCTCAGTACCACCACCAGCACCGGTCTTCGTAGCATCAGCACCGCGCTCTGGCTCAGCATCCAAAATGGTGGCATCAGCACCACCGTCTGCATCTGGTATCACGACGGCTTCAGTATCGTCGTCTGGAACTCCATCATTGGTGGCATCAGCACTACCGTCTTCAACATCATCATTAGCGGCATCAGCACCGCTACTCTGCTCCTCTGGTGCTCCTGGTTCAGTGTGTGATTGTCGCTCAGAAGAGGCACCACCGGCTGGCATCCTATCGCTCCTAGTAGTCACAAAATCAGCATCATACAAAGAGAGAGATATGTCACTCAAATAGTCACTAGGAGAGGTATCTTCTGTAAACTCTACCTGCTCAGATTTTCTTTTCAGACTGTTCGGGTTAGGTTCGATCTGAGCAGGTATGGCAGCCTTGCCTTGATTATTTCCCTCATTTCCTACCGGAATCCATCCATTTCTTGCCTGAAGGATGCTCGCTGTTCGGAGAGCAAGCGGGCAAGATAATCAAGAGTTGGGTTCTCACAAACTGGGGCTTGAGAACCGGATGGGTTCCCTTGCAGGAAATGAGGCTGCTACTGCTGGAACTGAGGAGGATGGGAATAAGACTGCTGAGGCTGCTGACGCTGCCTCCACTGTTGTCCCTGATAGGTGGGACGAGGACCCTGCTGGTAATGCTGCTGGGCGTACTGGGGCTGCTGTTGTTGATGTGGTTGCCGGCTGCTCTGCTGTCCTTGAGCTGGATTCTGCTGCTGAGATGAGGAGCCACCGTTGCCCAAACAAAATCCTCGGTGATCACGACGAATCCTAGGCTAAGGGTACCGGTCGTACCATATCCCATTGACTTCCACTAAAGGTTCCTGCTCGAAGGAGGGTGGAGGAAGAACTGCCAGTGGCTGCTCCGGCTGTTATATCACCATCTGAGTGTCCTGAGATGGTGGTTGTGCTGGGTAGTATTGTAGCAACTGAACCGGCTCTGCATGGATGTGATTGACCTGTCTATGTGAGGCAGAGGGCTGGGTAGAGCTGCTACTGCTCGGATCGTCCCGTGACCTGGGAGGCTGCAGAGTATGTGACTGTGCCTCCTGAATGCATAGAATTTGAGTCTTCAGGTCACTCATGGTTTTGGTGAGAAGGTCCATCTGGGCAAGACCTTGGTTCTGCTTCTTCTCGAGGATCTCCATGCGGTCCAACTTTTCGCTGATGATTCCCATGTCGGCTGCGGCTGATTCGGCTTGGGCAGCGACTGCCGACGAAGCGTTGGGACCGACATCGATGCGGGCGATCCTCTGGAATGATCCTCCTCCCTGAGGTGGCTTTTGTTGTGTGTAGACTCTGGCTTGGGTCATCACAGTTGAATTATCGACCATGCCTTCATAGATGGCCCAGACGTCGTCTTCACCCTTGGAGAAATATGATCCACCGCAAGAGGCGTTGACAAGCCTCTGCAGCTCCGGTGTCAGCCCACGGAAGAAATTTTGCACTAAGTTGGGCTTGGATATGTCGTGATGTGGACACCGGTCGATGAGCTCTTGAAAGCGATCCCAAGCTTCATGAAACTGTTCATTAGGGATCATGACAAAATTGCTGATCATTGCTCTAGCTGCATTGGTCCGGTCGAGAGGGTAGTACTTCTTCAGATATGCGGTCAGGAGGTCTGCCCAAGTGTCGATCGCCCGAGGTGTTTGAGCCAATATGCGGTTCTGTCGACCAATGAGAACGGGAAGGCGATCATCTTGATCTTGTCCTCAGTCATCAACCTGTCATGGATGGTGCTGCATATCATCTCGAATTCTTGGAGGTGGAGGTGTTGCTCTTCGGTCGGCAACCCATGAAATTTGGGTAGAAGCTGAATTGTATGGGGCCGAAGCTTGAAATCTCCATGGATCGGTGGGAGTCTGATCCAACGATGAGTGAGGGATGCGGCTGGGTTGTGCAATTCCCTCATGATGGTCTGTGGTGGTCGCTCAGCGTCTGGATCACCTCCTCCTGCATCAGGTCCTCCTCCTCCTCCACCGCCACCGCCCCTAGGTCGGTTTTCTCTCATCTGAGCAATTCCTCTCATCAGATCTCCCATGAAGGTACCCTAATCACGAATCTTCCTCTGCATGGTCTCCAGGGATGCAAGAAGTGAATTGTTGATGGCGGCTTGATCAATGTAGTATTGAGGGTGCTCATGATCATCAAGATGCTCGCCTCTGTCAGCCATCTCAGGATTCTCTAAAAAAGCAAAAGAGGCCATCTCAGGTGCTGTCGAATGTCCTGAAATCTGTGATGCAGTAAATTCTGACACTCTTGGACTGATGGAAGGAGAATGAGAAGGGTGGTCGAGGGGGAACAGGGTGGAGGTAAACTCAGGCTCGGAGAGCGGACTCTCCGAGGTAGTCCTAGATGAATGAGGAGGAGTGTTGGATAGCGGTGCCGACAGGGTCAGCCTAAGAGATCTCCGTCCCATCATCTTGATTATTGGGAAGAGCAGAGTGGATACAGAAGAAGAAGGAAGAAGGAATGAGAAGCAAAATTGCGCACAATTGTGATGTGTTTTTGATCTTGACCTTAGATAGAACTTGCAATCAAACACAAGACAGGGGTGAATTCACCAACTCAACACATGAAGCCGTGAAGGTTCGGCTTTTATCTTGTCGGTTTTAGCTCGAATTCAGGAATTAATCTTTTCACGAGTCCTTAGAGCGCTACGCCTAAAGGAGAGAGTACTGCCAGAAGAGTATCCCGTACTTGTCCTCCTCCTGTGTAACCTGTAGCTTGCGCTTTTTGAGGTCCTTGTAACCCTTCCTGGATCCCTACTCAGCCAAAGAATACGAGAGGAAGCCAACAGGCGAAACCGATACTTTGGAACTCGCTCGCAACGGAATCACCCTTGAGCGTGCAAGAACCTACTCGGACACGAGACGATGAGACAGAAACCCTCGTGAAGGCGTGGCCTAGGCTCGATACTTCGGACAAGGTCGATGCTCTACATAATAGAGAGTCACCAATGTTGACCAAGCCCTACTCGTCCACGTACGATAGAAGCGCCAATACTTCGGAAATCCAGGCGATACACAAGGCAGCCACAAGCTGGGATTTTGGATCTAGTCCTTACGAAGCGCTCACCTCACTTGGAAGGAGACCTTCCCATGCAACCTGAAAACAAGTGAGGGTGTTACTCTCCCCAATCAATGAATCCAATTACCGATTTTATTTTTGGTCAAGGTTTTCTTAGCAGTCCCTTTTTTAATTTTTTTGGTGTTATCGCTTCTTTTGAGTTGATTCAAACAAGCGCCTAACGATTTTTGTATTTTCTTGATCCTACTTTGTCCAAAACAGAGGGAGAATAGAGTCGGAAAAGATGTGCAAGTCGACACAAAGATGGAAATCTCACCTTTGTGCCTAAATGATGGATGCAAAGTAAGAAGACTTACAGCGAATCCCAGCTCTCTCCATGCGGGATGCAAAGCAAAAATTTATAAACCTAATCTACATGCCGATATGCAATGCGGAAATCGTCCTAAGATAGGCAACTGCTAGGGTGAAGAACCACAAGTCAACCACCGATCGTCGATCCTAAGAGTCCGGTCTAGACCCTCCCCTCCTCTTCTCGACACATCGAGTTCAGGAGTAGCGCTTGATGGGGAGGGCTCGCGGCGCGGCGGATCTAAGAAGGTGAGTTAACTGTTTAATTTAAACTAAGTCCAAGTACGAACTATAGGTACATGCAAAGGTTATTAGTGTGTTTGGACCTAATTTAGTCGATCAAACATGCCTAATACTAAGGGCTCAATCCACAAAAGAAAGTGAAAATGAAATCAAAACCGGCAAATAACAGTGGTGGAAAACTCGTCAAAAACCGCGGTGAGCCCTCGGGTGGACAAACACCCAGAAATTAGGCCCGGTAGTCTGAATGTCCAAGTCCTGAGTCCTGTATTATTACTAATTATAAAAAGTTACTCTCTCACAAATGCAACTAATCTACCACTCTCTCTCACTCTTCCTGCTCTCTCCTGCCGGCTTGGCTAAAGAATAGCCGACTCCGCCTCCCAAGGTTGCTTCGGGTCGCCTAGGCGATCCGCCTCGCTCCGCGATCCCTTGCAAGAAGACAAGAAAAGAATGGCCAGACAGTTCAATCAATGTATATCAGAAATGCAATAGATATAAAATAGAGCTATGGTTAGACAACAAATACAAAGAGACAAAAATAAGAACTACTCGCTGTTGCTCCCCGGCAACGACGCCATTTGATAAACGCAGAATTCAGAGCGGTCGTATTGACTCTCAAGGCGAGTCAACAGTCGGTGTTGTGACCACTACAAAATCCTAGGTTTAATCAACAATTAACCCACACTACAGATCAATAATTAGAAATAAATGTGGAGTTAAAATTTATTTTTAACTCTGCACAAAATGTATAGCAAGCAAGTATGCAGAGAGTTCGAACACAAGGAGCAAACAGGGTAGAGCAATTAAATGTGTGTGTGTATGTGAGTGATGTCTACACTAAGCAAGCAAGCAAAGATTTTTGTGGGTTTTTAATTTTTAATTTTTAATTTTGTATTTTGATTTTTAGTTTTCCGATTTTTATAATTTTTAGTTTATATTTTTTTCAATATTGGAATATAAAGACAATGTAATGAAAAAAGTGATAAACTATTTATAAAAATATGCTAGAATAGCCCAAAATTCAGAGATAAAATCTTTTTGGTGTTTTTATAATTTCTTTACTGTTTTTGTGATTTTTGGGTATTTGTCAAGGTGTTTTTGGTATTTTTAAATACTGAAATAAAGGAAAACAGTGAAATATGGACTGGCTGTGAGTAAAATAGGAATTAAAAATATCAGCTAGCACAAAATTTTTCCACACTATTTTCAAATAAAGATAATAAAATATAGAGAAAACAGGAACTGAGTTTATGTTTTTCTGAGTTTTCTTTGATTTTATAGATTTTTTTGAAGTTTTTATGTGTTTTAAAATTTTTAAGTTTTTCTTTTACAATTTTTAGTGATTTTTTGGACTGACACTAAAATAGGTTAAAATACACACTAGGGAATGTTTTTGGAATTTTTCGATGTAATTTACTATTTTTTGGTATTTTCTAAGCTAGAAAGTAGGCAAAAAGCATGTTTTTGATTTTTAATAAAATTGAAAATACAAGAAAATCAAAAACTAAAATTATAGCATGGAAGAAAAAGCATACAGGAGCTTAACCCTAATTTTTGAGAATTTTTGGAATTAAGATGAAGGTCCAAATAAATACTACAAGTTCGCACAAATTAAAGGACTGGCAGGGGCATACATGCAATTAGACAAACATCCAGGGACATCCGAGCAAATTTCCACAAAATATTGAACTGCATATTCGAATTTTTTGGACCAAAGACAAATTACTGAACCCGCAGGGGGTGTCGGTGCAAAAAGACCACCAGGACGCGTGACTTGCATGCGCCTGGCGAGGATACTAACGTAATTTCTTCAAAGCCCGAGGGCTTGCATGCAATTTTCATAAAAACTTTGTCTTTAATAAAAACTTTACCGGACTGGAGTTAAATAAGCAAAGGACCCAGGGTTTGTCTGCAAAAATTCCAAGGTCACGCGCACTGTGCACGTGACCTGGCAGGGACTCAATCGCAAAAATAGAAAGTACGGGGGTTGTTTAGCAAATATTACAAAAAGTTAAAGCATCCAACGAAAGTTTAGAGAGTCTTTTATAAATACAAAATTCGACTGGGTATGAGGCAAAATTACCCAATCAAGGGGCAGATCGCACGACCGAGAAGGTGGCACTTATGCCACGTGTCGACGTGAGAGGCCGCGATAGCCCTTCAGATCCGACGCCTGGGATTAGATCTCCGCACGGAGATCTACGATAGCTGGGGGCTTCAATCGGACGTTAGCTGGACGCCTGGAGGAGCGGGTGTCGATCGGACGACACAGAGGCGCGCTGGAAGAACATGGAAGAAGGGCCGCCGTGGCGACCTTCCTCCAGCGATAGCTCCTCGCTCCGGCGGTCGGCGAGCTTCAAAATGGGCCCAGGAGATCGCTGCAGGGTCCCTCTGATGTCTGGAGATAATCGGAATGGCGCGAAGAACTCCGGAGCTCTTCCACGGCGAGGAGGAAGCTGCGAAGCTCCAGGTGCTCCGACGACTTCCCAAGAACGCCCCAGACGCGTTGAAATGTCCAGGTACCTGCACAAAAAAAAGTGTGATATGATCGGGGGCAAAATGCCCCGATCACATGGTGAGATGGAATGGGAATGTGGTGGCTGACGAGATGAACTCGAAGGTGGCCGGAGATAGCTCCGGCTACGATCGATTGAGCGAATCGATACGCGAAAGAAGTGGATTCAAAGAGGGAAATGAAGCTTAGACTGTGAAGAACGAAATAAAAGCGAAACGTAAAGGGATTAAACTGCCTCGAGACCAGGAAGGGCGAGGGAAGGTATACCTCGACGGAGTGGACCACCGGAGGTTGAAGGAACACCCTGGGCCGCTGCTTCGCCTCCTCGATGCGTCTCTCCTGAAGCTGTCACCTCCAGGGATTGAATGGAATGCAAAGGAGTGCGAGAGAGCCAAGAATTGGGGTTCAAAAGCCAAATGGAGGTGATGGGGTCATTTTTGAAACTTGGTGGAGAGACGATCTTCGAGGCGCGATCACGGGTGCGCCACGAAGATCTGGTAGGTCGGCGGGGATTAGGGATGTGCCAGGTACAAGTTTCATGAAGGAATCACCTTCCCTCGAGCAACGCACAAGCGGCAAAAAATTCGAGAAAAGAGGGGCGCAACGGGCTTCTGACAAGGCACAGGGCTAGGACTAGGGAGTTGACTGGCGGGTCAACTCCCCATCACCTGGTTGGTCCACGTGGACCAACCAGGAAAATCCCTGGAAAAAGTATTTCTAAAATCGATTAAAAATAGCAAACGATTTTATTATTTTTTGATTATAAAATAAAAAATGTTATTATTTTCTAAATTATTTTATGGTGATTTTTAATTATTTTTATGAAGTGTATTTTTACAAGTTACTTTTTATAGCCCTTATAGGTATAATATCTATATATTTGATTATTTGATTTTTATTTAGGTATTTTTAATTTTATTATTTGTATTTATGATTGTCTAAAATTATAAAATACTTTTATATACACAAATATATTTTTATTTTAATTTTCTGATATATTTTATACACTTAATAAATTGAAAGTGTTATTTGTATAGGTATAGATACATGTATTATACCTATAATATATACACGTATTTTTATTTGAGTTTTATTTATGTTTTTATTCTGATTTTAATGTACAAATATATTATAAGTAATACTTACAAAATTATAAAAATATAAAATAATTATAAAAATAAAAAATAAAGAATAAATTGAATATTTTATTCTGTACAATTATACAAGGTGGGTCCAAAACTCAACTTTCCAACCGTAGCTCCGCCAAATGCGAAACCACCACCATTAAAAAGATTATTTTATTCTATATACAATTAAAGGTGAGTTTGATGCATTTGGAGTTGTCATTTGTGAGATACGGGTCTGGGAAGTTAGGATTCTGGATTTTTATTCAAACCATAACTTTTTATCTGTGCATTATTTTTTAGTGAAATCAATTTTGTATTTTTCTCTATAAAATTATCTACAACTTTAATGTACAAAGTTTCTTGATTTTATGTACAAAACGAGGAACCAAAAATAGGTCCCAAAATGATTAAAGAATGAATAAAAAGTATAGGTATTTTGTCTGTATTGTGGCCCTTATCTCCCCCTACTTTATTCCTTGTCGACCTATTCATCAAGATGCCTAGGTCTCGGGGATTTGGGTCATAAAATATTTACAATATTTTATTCTTTTTCTTTTCTTTTATTTATTCTATAATTTTGGCTTTAATTACAGTACTTTATACACTAATAGGATGCACATGCATGAATGCTAAGGTGCTCTATTTAAGGGTATTTACAGGCGTTTGCTAGGGTTTTTGGTGCCAAAATGATAGAATAAAGATGATGAAATGTGGATTCATCAGTGCCCAGAGACCAGAGAAGGAGATAGGTGTCCGACGAGAATGTATTGTGCAACAGAGCTGGATGGGTAGCAGACGGGAGTCGGACGGAGGAATAAAATGTTCTGACCACTATTGGATTGATTGCAATCCAATGTGGGCATGTCTCACATGCAATGTCAAAGGGAGTAGGTAGGCTGCTGACGTCAACCACGTGCATAGCACATGAGGTAAGAAGAGGGTAGGCAGGGATGGGTTCCTCTGTTGGATCTGATTTGATCCGACGGTTAGGATAGGAGGTGCATAAGGACAAAATGTTTTGACCGAAGGGGAGTGGTTTGATTGTGGGGTTATGAGGTGGTCCAATCAAGAGCTGACAAGTGGAATATTGACTATTGACCGTGCAAATTTGCAAAAATAAATAGGGAATAAATAGAAGATGGACTCTGATGTAAAAAGGCCCTACATGAAAGTGTTTGTTTAATTGCAATCCACAATGTACATGAAGGACCCGAATGCAACTAGAACGCGGAATGAAATATATGCATTTTTGGTGATACTTTATGTGCATAAATATCAGTTTTTAGTTTTGCAATTTTTATTTGTTTTTTTGAAATAAATACAGCATGTGAAAATCAAACATAATATGAAATGATGCAATGGATACAAATGCATTTTTTTTGAAAATTATATGAGTTAGAAATAAGTTAAAAAAATAGGAGAGTGAAATATATGAAGGTGGTAAGATGAAGTCAGAATTGATATTTTTAAATTGCTTTTCTAATTTTATGGAATACAATGAAGAAATGAAAATAAAGAAATTAAAATGAGTGAAATACGTACGTGAAATGCATGCCAAAATTGATAAAAATGTACAATGCTTATTGAGATCCCAAACCTAATTTTTGAAAATGAACTCCTATTCTTTTGAATTTGATTTTGATTTGTAGACAATTAAATTTGCATTAATTCAAAAGTGAGTAGAAACATTTAGACATTGTGTGAGAGAGATATCCACATTTGTGATTTTCTATCTTGAAATTAGGATTTGGGATTATTTTAAATATGTTTAAGTTAGTATTTTTAGACTTTTTTATTGATTTAGGTTAGTGGTATTTTCACAACGAAGTTAGTTTCAAGTTAATTAGAGTTACCATGGATTAAATAAAAATGGGTGAAGTTAGGTGAAATATGCAGATGAATATGAACGTAGAAATGAATGTTAATTTATGCAAATTATTTACAAGTACATGAAAGTTAATTTTATGATATTAACATATGCATGCATCTAATTTCTCGGAATGGAGCTCTATTTTCATCTAATTAGAGTGATGAATCACATATTCATCACTTCCACGCTAATCAAATTTATGATAATTAAATCTAATTTAATTATCTTAGATATCTCTCTACATATGATCAAATAATGTGAATCATATCCATATCATTAATGACAATTAAACCACATTTAATCATCAATTTCTAATGTTTAGATATTGTAAACAGTAGAATTATTCTTGAACTCTTTCAAGAACAATGTGCCTTCTCTGTAGATACTTGGAGTAAGAATAAATCAACTATATATTCCATGTATAGTGACTTGGATAATGAGATTTAATATAATATCCCAATCTAAAAGTCCTCTCAAAGATGCTTGATCAAGTCAGACGGAATATCCAATCTTCTCATTGCATTCGAATCATATTCAGACCAATGCCCAATATTTGGACAAAGATTGGATAACTAGTCTACTGAGTGGCACTAAAATCCAAACCTGATTCATCACTCCCTCAAAATGGAAACATCATGGTTACACAATCGATTAAGATCACATCACCCAGGAGTATTCCTATTACTCGTATATCCTGCATATTTGAAGACTAAGATTAAACCCGAAATTCAAATCTTATTTGAATGGTCTCCGTCAGAGTTTTATCGTTAAGTTTCTCATTCTATTATTGGGAGTTGGTATCAATCATATGCTTTCCAAAAACATATATCATGCCTTCAAATCTTGTGTTGTTTTCAAAACAAGACAACCAACATTGGAATTCCATTTATCGCAATATCTCATGAGTGAGCTCATGTTTTCTGATTCAATAGTGAATCTGTATGATCCCTTTGAGAGATCGTATTACTCATATGCCCTCATATCCATACCATCTCACCAATGTATAGACCTTGATCATGTCATCAACCTAATGGTATGCCTAATGTACATACTTAAACATATAGTAATACAACTATCTCCAGTCAGAGGATACATTCCTATACATGACATTATACGACATAGGTCTTAGTTATCTCGATCACGTAAATTAAACTCTTTAACTTAGCTCATCCAACACCTCTAAATCTCTATTCCAATTCAAATGACCTGGATCAAGAGGTCGGTCAGATATCAGCCTCCAGGGTAAGGATTTCCATCTCCTTCTCAGTCTGGAGATCCCTTATTGATAATCACTTGACGATATGGTTGAGTCCTTAATGTAACTATTTAGACACTAAACCCTACATGAGTCTCTATTATCCAACCTTTGGATCAATAATTATATGATATCAAGATGGCCATGGTACATAATCCTATTTGTCCAAATAAACCTATTATGCAAACATGTTGTTCTTTATTTTTGATTATGGAATGATCTACAATAACTTTAATTGCATAATGGTTCATCGTGGGCTCACATGTCCAACAACATTATCCTTGAGGCACATCAGTTGGATCTTTAATGACATGGTCTGATCAATATGCATCCCAAGAGCACCAAGCCTCCAGAGAATTGAGCACTTGGAGATTGAAGGCATGGCACTAACTACAATCGAGATCCAAACTATTGCCAATTCTGTTTATGCGAGACCCAAGGAGCACCGTCGTGATTCACAGAGATCTATACATTTTAATCTTCAAGGACTTTTACTGTACTTGATCGGTAAACCATCGCCGAAGATTTGATCAAGGATATTGGACTTGAAAGGCCTTGGCGACCCATTAATTCCATTAAAGTTATTGTATTTAATCTATTCATCTGAATTGGATGTTTTGTTTGAACTTGATTAAAGCTTCTTAGTACAAATAGGGTTACGTACTATGACCATCCTGAATATCATGTAGTTGATGATCTAAAGAGTTATATTGAGGATACAACTGGATTCTTCATGTGATACTCAACATTGATTTCTAGTTTGAGATAGAGGTGGTACTCTTTTTCTAAAAACCAGTGATGTACCTTTTAATGGAGGTCATATGCATAAGAATAGATATTCAGAGTAATTTTAATCCATAAAAGTTGGGAACATGCCTGTTATGTAGCTATATACTCTACTTCAGTAATTGATAATGCTACACAAGTTTGCTTTTTAGAAAACCAAGATATAAGTGCAGTCCCCATGAATTGGCATGTGCTACTTGTACTTTTTTTCCTGTATGACTACCAGCACAATCTGTGTGACTAGATGTAAACAAGTCTATGGAATGCATCTTTAAATAAAATAAACCTAAATCTCTTTGTAAAAATAAGATAACGAAAGATTCTTTTTACAGATTTTGGTGACTATCTTCCGGTGCTGACTGAAAATGCGTAGTTAAATAAGTAAAAGTATATCGGGTATGCTCTTAGTTTGATAGAGTAGAGATGCAATCATACTTCTATACCATCTTTGGTTGAGGAGCTTTCCTGACTTGGCTATGTCGAGGTGCATGCAGACTTTCCCGAATGCTTGTCAAAACCAAACTTTATGAGCATCTCCTTTGTGTACTTATGTTGTGAGAATAAAGTACCGAACTCTGAGTGGTTGATCTGCAACCCTAGAAACTAAAATAGTTCTCACATCATTCTCATAAGGAATTGTTCCCACATAGCTTGAGAAAAAATCCTTGCAAAGAATTGCATTAGTGGAACCAAACACGATGTCATCAACATAAACTTGCATGACCAGTAAATCAGATAAGGCAGACTTCATAAACAAGGTGCAATCTACTTTACCTACTTTAAAGCATGTGGAGTGTAGAAAGGCTTAAATCAATCATACCATGCTTCGAGAACTTGCTTAAGTTCATAGCGGGCTTTCCTGAGCTTAAAACCATGATCTGGTCTTCAGGAGTCTTCAAAACTGAGTGGTTACTTTGCATAAACTTCTTCTTTAATGAAGCCATTCAAGAACATGCTTTTGACATTCATTTGATAAATCTTGATTCTCTTGAAGCAAGAAAGTGCCAATAGCATTCTGATTGATTCAATCCTTGCGACATGTGCATTAATTTTGTCAAAATCGATGCCTTCTTTGTTGTGTAAATCTATGAGCAATAATCTTGCCTTGTTCCTAACCTTTATCCTTGATTCATCCACTTTATTCTTAAAAACCCAATTGGTTTCAATAATTGTGTGGTTTTTAGGTCTAGGGATAAGCTCCCATACATGGCTTCTCTCAAATTGAACAAGTTCATATTGCATTGCCATTAATCAAGAATCAATATTGTAAGCATCATCTATTGACTTCGGCTCCACCTAAGGATACGAAAAAAAATCAAATTTTTAAATAAATTAAGTGTGATCACTTTGGATTCTTTTGAGACCCTACCTTTTGGGTGATCTCTAACAAAGCTAAACTCCTTGGGTAAGCTATGAAAATCATTATTCTCAATCTTAGATGCACTATAAGAATCTACTTAATTGACTTCCTCGTTTTCTAACTTATGTAATTGAGGATTCTTACTTAAGCTTTCATCAAATAAATGCTAACTACTTCCACGTCAGTCATTCTTTTCTTAATGAAGAATCTGTAAGCTTTGCTAAGTAAAGAATATCCTATGAGGATACCTTCTTCATTCTTCACGTCAAACTTGTCAAGATTGTCCTTATCTTAAGAACATAACATTTACTTCCTAAAAATGAAAATAGCCTATACTTGATAAGCATTTCTAGTAGAGCTCAAAGGATGTTTTCTTTGATCATGATTGGATCAAAGTCCTATTTAAGACATAGAAAGTTGTATTCAGCTTCTTCCTGAAAATATCTAACAAGTCAGATTACCATGGCATATGTAGGCACATTCTTGAAGAGTGTGATTCTTCGCTTGATCCCAACCTTATTACATTAGTCAGAAAACTTTCCATTCTCGAACTCTTTACCATGATCACTTCTTATCTTAATGATGTTAGATCTTTGTTCATTCTAAATTTGTTTGGCTAGCTTCTAAAATTTAGAAAAATCTAAGTCCTTTGAATAAATTAGGAAAATCCAAGTAAAATATGAGAGGTCATCTACTTTGACAAAACATTAGAAATAACCACTTAACATTTTAGATTTTGTGGATCCAAACAAATCTAGATGTGAAAGCTCTAAAGGTCCGGCAAAGCTAATTTGTTGTCCGATACCAAAGGTTTTCTGAAGTTTTCTTAGTTCACACACTGAGCACACATTTACCTCCTTGCAGGTAGCTTAGGTAAGTCTTTAACAAGGTTCCTAAGCCTACGGATTAAGTTAATGTGAATGTGACCTAATCTTTTATGCCACATTAAAGGTCATTCTTCTACTGCCAAATGGCATTCTAGTGATGAATACTCATCGAATCTAAGCATGTAGATACTTTTCTACCTATTCCCTTAAGAAAAATATCTAGCATGTCTTTCTTAACAACTTCAAAACCACACTTAGAAAACACTACTTTAAAACCTTTATCACAAATTTGAGTAACACTTAATAGGTCATGCTCATATATTTAAGAAGGCTAACACGATTAATATAGTTTGTAGGATTTTCGATCTTACCTCCACCAAGGTCATATCTTTGTGGTTGTTGATAAACATGAAAATACTGTTAACTTTGACTTTGAGGTCGAGGAATAGGTCCTTGTCTCTAGTCATATGCTTCAGACATCAGTTGCCCATGATACACTTCCCATGCCTTCGTGCTTGAGGTCCTGCAAAATATGACTCAGTCATGTACTAACAGTCATGTTGTTTCCTGTAAAAGATCTTCGGTTCTACAAAATAGTTAACCATGTTATTTGTTACACATTGCTTTCCGATCCTTGAAGGGTTAGGATGGTTCATTTGATTTCTCCCTAGTTTCTTAACATTTCTAGATTTGGTTTGACTAGATTAACTTCTACTTTTATTAAGAGGTTTCACTTGTTGATTTTAGCAGATTTAAAACAAATAGTTTCACTTGGTTGATATCCAACCCAAACTTGATTCTAATATGAAAGTTGTCTCATGGCAGTTTGTCTAAGTTCCTCGTAAGTGAACTTTTCTAGATCATTTACCAAGGTATGTGTGTTTTTCTTTAACTCAGCAAAAATATTCTCTAGGATGTCTATGTTTTCCTTAAGGTTCTTTATCTTAGTTTCATATTGTGTTTTTGATAAAGGAAAGACTAAATGTTAGTTCTCGAATGTGTTTCTTAAGTGAGTTAACTTGTTTCTCCTAACTAGATAAAGTGGTGCATACAATAGCTTTTAATAACCAATTTTATTTTTTAGTTTAACAATAATTATATGTAAAATAGAAAGATCTTCCTGTAATTCACCTATAGAGGGTTCTTCGGAATTTACCTCTTCATTGTCGAGGACCATAAGTTCGATCATAGCTTCTTTTATGTTGGAATAATCTAAATTAATGCCAAAAGAGTCTGAGGTGTCGTAGTCCGAGTTGGAGGAGTCCCAAGTAGCTTGAAGAGCTTTCCTCTTCAAGTGCTTGTGAAAATGTCTGGATTTTCTCTTTTGATCTTTCTTGATTCTCCGCCATTGCTCGATTCTTGACTCTTGGACTTGTGATCGTTGTTATTCTTGAGTAAGGAGTAATATTTCTTGAAGTATCCCTTTTTCTTGCAATTAAAGCATTCGAGACCACTTTATTTCTGTCGAACACCTTTCTTGAAGAACTTTCTGAACTTCTTGGTAAACATTGTCATGTCATCTTCAGAACTTTCTTTCGATGTTGGCTATGTGGTTTGGAGTGCAATTGCTTTTTTCTTCTTTGTCTCTTCTTCCATTTGAACGGTTTGGGTCTTCTCTTATTTATAGGTGGTGAGCTTTCCTATTAATTAGTCAACTAGGAGAGTGTTGACTTTGTCAAGTTCCTTGATGGTTGTTGTTGTAGTATTCCATGTTGATGTGAGGGATAGTAGAATCTTCTTTACTTTTTCCAACTCATTGATCTCAACCTTGATATTTTTAAGGTTATTAATGATGGCTAAAAATCTTGTATACATATCTCTAATTGATTCTCCGCTCTCTATCTTAAAAAGCTTGTACCTTTTTGAAGTCTAACATGAGATTCTTACAAATTTGAGGTTCCTTCATAGTTGGCACTGAAATTATTGCATATCTTATATGCGGTCTTGCATGCCTCGACATGGTTGAACTCATCTATAGTAGATGACATATAATATAACATTCATTACCGTTGAGTTGTGCACCACTTTCTTGTTTTCAATGTCTGAAGAATAGCTCCAACAACTGGTCTACCATACATCAATATCAATTGACTCTAGAAAAATATGCATGTGTATATTCCAATAGTTTTAGTTTGCTTCGTCGAAATGAGATGGCCTGAAAAGGGACCGGTTCTTGAAGATTTTGATTGTTGATGCTTCTATGTATACTTTTGATATCTTACTTCGAAGAACCAATCCAAGATCTGATAACAAATATGAGTTTACGGATCATGACACCACTAGGGATGAATACTGGTTTGATGCAGTTTAAAAATCTTTTAATTGAATAATCAACAAGCACATAATATTTAAAACAATCGATTCAATCATCACAATGTACAATATTTTTGAAGGTTATGGAAAGAACCTTATGTGCATCATGGAAGTGTGAAGATCACATCATATGCGATCGAGAGTGACTAGTCGCTCTAGTTGCACGGTGCAGTGGAATTTAAAATTTTTAAAGCAATGAAACCACATGATACAAAAATACTTCTCAGATCATTTCATATAAACAACAAAGAAGATGTAGGCATACCTCTAGAAGCATGTAATCTCTAAACGAAGCGACCGTTTGTCTCAAGTTCGACCTAACGGAGGAAACACTCATGAGCATGTTGATGAAACACGTCCTTCTCGCAATCCAAGATGTTGATCCAAGAAACAGATCTCTTGATTTCGTCACATAAAATTTGAGTTCTTCTTCGCGTACTAGAAGCACTGAGGAAGACGAAGTTCTACGAGCAGTCGAAGCGAAAGCATGACGGCGTAGCGATGACGATTTTCCTCTCTAGGTCGAAAAGTGGACGACCACTTAGAGAGAGAGGGGGTGCATATGCTGATGAAAAGGAGAGAACTTGTGACTTATTTGTTGTAAATGAAGAGCTAGGGTTGCCTCTTCTTTTATAATATTTTGAGAGTTCATGCATCTCAATCCATGGACAACACAAATCCAATGGTTGAAATTGATTTGTGTTTCTTTCAGTGACCATGAATTTATTGTACAATGACAATTAATTTAATTTAATTATAATTATATTCAATAAATTATCAATATAAATTAATTCAATCAAATCAACACACCATGTAGGATTAGGAAGGAGACAATGCTTCTTCCAATCAAGGGGATGACCACCTTAAGTCCTAAATCAAGGTGGGTGTCCACCCTCCTTGAATGGACGGTGCACTCCTTCTTCCTTTTATATGAGATCCAATATCTCATATAATCCTACATTATATTTAACAACTTTTATTGTTTAATATTTAAAAAAATAATTCCAAATTATTTTATGAAATATCAATCATGCCATTGAAAATTCGTGAATCGCATTCACAACCCAAAAATGTAACTTATATTTTTAATTAATTGTCAAATGTGAATCCAATTCACATCAACATTTAAATTGTAAATGTTATTTACAAATAACTCTCTCCTATATACTATAAATCACATTTGTAATATATATGATTAATATGGATAGTGTTATCCACATTATTCATATCTAATATAATTAAATTATATTTAAGTATATTGGATCAACATTCTCATGCATCTAAATAATATGAATGGAATTCATATTATTCATGATATTTAAATATGATTTAATTATTCATTTCTCAATGCTTAGAGACACATTTTATAAATTAAATTATTCTTGAACTCACTTCAAGAATAACACACTTTCTTTGCGGATACTTAGAGATTATGACAAGGCGATTGTATGTTCCACGTATAGTGACTTGGATATTGAGATCACATCTCAAATCCATATCTCAGGGACTTCTCATATATTATTGATTAAATCAAGGCTGTAGATCTAATCTTCTCATTGCATCTGAATCACATTCATATCAATGTCCAACATTTGGACTAAGATCAGATCACTTCTCTACTGAGAGGAGTCACTAAAATCCAGACCGGTTCATCACTCCCTTGGAATGGAAGCACCATGGTTATACAATCATTTATGATCATATCACCCTCGGATATTTCTAATACCTACACATCCTGCATATTGGAAGACTAGAATAAACCTAAAGATATAGATCAATTTTACACCGTCGTTTTCAGGGTTTTATCATCAAGTTTCTCATTTGATGATTGGGAGTTTGTATCGATCGTATGCTTTCGAAAAGCATTAATCATACCTATAAATTCTTGTAATGCTTCCAAAGTAAGATGACCATGCATGGAATTTGATTGATCCCAATACCTCATGAGTGAGCTCATATCTTCCGATTTCACAAGTGAACCTATGTGATCCCTTTGAGAGATCATATTACTCATATGCCCTTTTATGCACACCAGCTCACCGATGTATAGACATTGATTAAACCATCAACCTATCGGTCTGCCAAATGAACATACTCAAACATATAACAATACATATGTCTCTGGTCAGAGGAAGCATGTAAATATCGTGACAATATATGACATAGATCTTATTTATCTCGATCTTGCTAAGTCAACTCTTTGAACTAACTTATTTAACACCTCTGCATCTCTATTCCTATGCAGAGGACCCACATCAAGAGATCGGTCGGATATTAACCTATAGGGAAGGATTGCCATCTCCTTTTTAGATTAGATATCATCTCCTAATAATCATTTGACGGTGTTCGATGAGTCCCCAATCTATCTCTTTAGATATTCATCCAAACACCAGCCTCTATGATTCAACAATTGAATCAACAATTATATGATCATTAAGATGTCCATGGCAGATAACTCTAGTTGTACCGAGGGATCTTATAATGCATTCATTCATTTAATCTCAGATCAGGAGTGAAATAAACCAATAACTTTTATTGATATTTCAAACATTACAATAACATTTATTATAAGAATGGTTCTCCTGAGCTTACATGGCTAACAATTTCAGCTTGGAAACCCACCTAGGTAAAAAACGATGACATGAATCTCCTGACTCGGGTTTTCCCGACTAGTCGAGCTGAGAAACTACTTCACTATAAAGCCTGAGATATTTACTTAGATATCTCAACTATTTAGAAAGCTTTCAACTTCACAATCTTGGCCCAGACACCAAGATCAACATGATATATCATACATTGTAGTACTTGCAAAGAATAGACAAGCTTCAAATTTCTTTGACTTTCACTTGAATAGGAAAAGACCGCAGATCCAAGCACTTCTTGAAAACTTGAGGATCAAATACAAATAAGTTTCTACAGAAGATGTTAATGATAGAAGCATATATATTTTGCAATAATCTTTTCTATAATAGCAATCCTTTTCACATATACCAAGAATAATTCTCAAATACTAGAGCAATGATATCTAAGGATACTCAACATAATATAATTGCACATACATCCACGAATATAAACATAGAAATTATATCATAAATATCACAGGTGAATAAGTGATATATTTACAAAATAAATATCATCGACCTTGAGAAGGGTACCAAAACTTTTCAGGCTACTATCAAAAAGACTTGAGCATTGACGAGAAATTGAACTCTGCCGATTCAATAACTTTACTGTGTAGTTATCTTCAGATAATATTTTCCTCGAAATAATCGAATTAATCAAATCACATGAAAGATAATACTATAGAAACCACTTACAGAGAGATTCTAGATTTTCTAGAGAGAATATGAATGAATACTTGATCGGTTTGTGTTCCAACAGTGGGTATGGGGTCGCTTTAATAGGGCTCCAAGAAATATGATAGTTGGAAACATATTTAGCAAAAAATCTATGGAGATTTAAGTCAAATGATTGATCAGTCGAAAAGGATGATCAATCAAATAAATATGATTGATTGGATCAACAAATATGATCGATCATTACATGACTGTTACCAGAATTCAAAATATGATCAATCAATATACAAGGTGTGATCCATCAAGGGTGATCGATCAGATAGAAACACTTGGTCATTCAATGATGGCCAATCAATAAAAATAGATGGTCGACCGTTGCTGCTTTGTTTGATGTTCTGATTTGAAACTTTCGAAAGATGCTATATGAAGTTATATCTTTTTTTAAAAAAATACAAGTAAATAATGAAACAACTCTTTGAATAAGTTAAATAACTTTCTAAGCTTTTGCAACTTCGATGCAAACGTCACTTCGTTAATTGTCCAAGTTGTATCACACTATAGTTCTGCAATCACAATAAATGAGCGATCAACTATGATATGTGTGTTTGCCATCTTTGAAATCATCGTAGAAGCAAAGAACTAACAAATACATGCAATTCTAGTTCCCTATCTTGTCTCCCATTGTTAAGCTCTATTCAAATGTCATCTTGGGTAATTGTGTTGATGCTGATGAAATATAGTAGCAAGGTTCAAGGAGGTCCACACTTCTCCTACGATCCTCTTAGATTCTTTTACCTCATATTTTTTATTTTTTTGCACAAGCAGATAAACTAAATTTAGAAAAGAAAGAGTACATCTAGAAGGTGCATGCTTCAACTAACCCAACAAGATTGGACGGAAAAGAGTCCACAAAAATACACATAAGAAGGGACTTGACCTTGAAACCCAACAGATATGGGGAAGATAAAAAAAGAGAGCCAACAAAAAGAACTAAAATCAAATGCATAAAAGTTCACAAAGAGGATAGACACAACCACCAACAAAAAACTCAGTTAAGGCTTCTTCTCACTATCCTCTCTCGGCCACAGGTTGTTAAATCTCAATTCATTGGAAATCCCTAAGAAGGAAGCCAAAGAGATCCGTTAATGCAATTATATGAGGATAGGAAAAGACATGCTAAATGAGAATAGCATGAGAAGAGAGAATTATATTTTCTTAGCATCTTCTACACTTATCTTGCCAAATAAAGGCAAGAGCATTGAGAGCCATTGGAGCCCAATCCTTGTATATATCAAAGCAAGCAGTATGATTATTGATACTGAAATCATAGAGAGAGAGAGAGAATCCATGCCGGAACTCTAACATCATCCACAATGTCAATTAACTAAGGTACAATCCAAAATGAAGTGGTTAGGAGATCCAATTCCAACAAACCAAAGATAATAAATGGAAGAAATCTCATAGCCACGCTTTAGCATTCTCCTGAGATAAGAGGAGCCAAGCAAAGAATCGTTTTCTTGGTAGTAATATTTTGAGTTCTATTGAACTCTATAAGTGACACCAGTGATACCACCGATGATAGTATGTATATATCAATTCCTAATTGTATACTTGGATTTATCCAGAAAGGTAACATAACTTGGGCATGATACCAGATTAATGTTCAAACATGAACATGATCAATAACAAGAATTCGATTACTGAGCGCTTAGTCCAATTAGAGGAGGCGGTTTTTATTCTCAGAGCATCCTTGAAAGTAATAGCTTTATTATTCGACAAGTTGAAAGCAAAAGGAAAATTTGATGACATATCATGATCATATCCAATCTTGGTATGCAAGAAAGGTAAACGATCACCATCCCCCAAGTTGACAAAGATACCCGAACCAAGCACATAAGTGGCTCTAACTGAATGCTTCGGGAAAGGAGAGGTCGCATTGACATGAAAGTTAGTACCAATATTTTTCCATCTTCCATGGGTAATCCAACCCAAAGACGTTGACTGGGGCAGTGAGTTTGCAAAATAGTCCATAAATTTTTGGCAAGCACCACAAGATTGAACTCATGTATACTAAGGATACCCCAACTACACAAGTCTTGAGTCTAGTAATCAACTCCCACGAGGTGAGATATTAGTTATTGAAATCCATAGCGGCATTACAAAGGAAGTGTTTACGAATTCGGTAAAAGAAAGTATAGCATACTTATGTATCAATGTCGGAGCATCAATGATATGTGAGTAAGGACGTGATCATCACACTACAAGAAAATTAACCTAAGGTAACGAATAATTTAATATTCGTTCTCATATCCTCCGTAGTTAAATATATAACAACAAATATTATTCGTTGCTTACTTCTTTTAATTCACAACGAACAATGGTAATCGTTGCTATATTGCTCGCAAGGAATCATATAACAACGATTAGTCATTGCCATTTTCTTCTAATCGTTGCTAAATATGGCAATGATTAGCGTGAATTTTAACGAATAATTCAATGAAAAAAACATCGTTATATGGACCTTAACAAAGAATATGATATTCGTTGTTAATTGCAAGTACAAAAGATCATTTGGTAACGAATAATATTCGTTGTTATATCTTTAACATCGGAAGATATAGCAACGAATATTCAAATTATTCGTTGTCTTAGGTCCAATTTCTTGTAGTGTCATATTTAGCAGGATGCATCTTGAAGAAAAGGGAAAGCGTGCTTTCTATCAATCGTCTTCGAGGCCTTATCAAAAACTTTGGTCCATAACTTTTTTTGTAGGAATTTAGTATATAGGCCATGCCCAAGGTAAATAGTAAGCCAATCCTCTCTTTGTATCCCATAAATCACCAGGGACATGCACACAATTATTTAAAATGCAAAGATAAATTGACTTAGTAAAGTTAACTTTGAGACGTGACAGGCATGATAAAATTTTAAGAATATTGACAAATATTTCAATGCTTTCTCCATTATTTTCAGTGACGATCAGTACAACATCTGCATATAAAATACTAGCTATACACACAATATCACTGTCGTAGTGAGTTATAATTCTACCCGACTTTTGCGCACTGAAAAGCATATGATGAAGGATGAATATTGTAATGTTAAAAAGTAGAGGCAAAAGAGGATACGACAGAAAATACGAGAATACTTAATATTAACTTAGAAAGAGAGTTTTGTTGTGAATAACAATCTACGGATCCACCCTATAAAATGTAGTTTACATCCTAACCAAGACAGACTGTTAAGGAGAAAGCTCCAATCAATGTAGTCAAAAGCCTTCATAAAATCTGAAGAATATAACCACCTTTTTTGCGATGCTTCCAATCAACAATCATCTCATTGACAAATAGTCCTTAGTGGATCTAAGTATGCATAATTTTAGGTAGGGTAGAGGAATAAGGATTAGAATAAGTCCTTATTCCTCTTTATCCGCTCCCTTATTCCACTCGCTTATTCCTCATTTCTCTTATTCCACCTCCTTTCCCAAATTTTACGAAGAGAGGGTTTATTCCATCTTATTCCTTCCTAGGTTTGCCAAAATCATGGGGTGTGGGTTAATACACCATTCGTGGGGGTTCTAGAAGATGGACCTAATGGATCCCACATAAGATGTTTGTGGGGTCGTTAGATCCAGTGGGTGGGATGATCCAAGGGCATAGAGGTGAGGATACATGACTGTGCTCACTGCTTGAAATTAACCCATTCCACTATGTTGCCATGCAAGGGAGAGTAAAGAGTACGAAAATGTATGCGATTTAAAGTTGGAATCAATTTGAATGCATACCTTCCATAGTTCCTTTTGGCTAGGTAATTTCAACATATAAAGAATGCAATGACATATGTAGGAATGAGCATTGGGTCGAGCCGTGTTGGGTCCGACAGATCAATATTGGCACATGACCCTTGTTGACGCACCAATGTGCAATAAACATGTCATGATATAGAACTCATAGTATACATCATACCGTCACCTTTGCTTTTATATCTATGTACTTATGGAGTTTTAAATTTAATAAAAGGGAGGATTTTTTTCAATGAAATATACTTCTATCGGTAGGAATTTTCTTCAGTAACATATTTTAGCCCTGCTGATGAGTGTTTATGTGAACAATTTTAACTTCGGAGGAACATATGTATATTGATACAACGGAACAACGAATTGAATCTCCGCATAATATCAGATATTTATGAAAAGCATCTATATATACAAAATCCGTTTCTTCCAGGCATCTATTATATAGAGGCTAGGAAACGTCGCCTCCAATTCCCAAAGATATTACAAAGCATCTAATTAAGATATCAAAAAAATCTAAGGAGACAATTAAGCTGTTGTAAACATAATATACTGAAAACTGCTAGCAACGTGACCGAGTCTCAATTCCCAAACACGCATCGAACCTCTGCTTCAAACGTATATATTCCCCAAGTTACATGTACAATCAACAACAACAAGCCTTTTCTCGCAATTAAGTAGGGACGGCTGCATGGATTCTTCGCCTCTATTCAGATCTATCGTGGATCAATTCCGAGCTTGTATCTACAAAACGAAGATCCCTTCTTCGCCCTCTCTTAGCCGGCTCAACATCTCAACACTCGCATCTCCTAACCGGTTCATCAACTGATCTTCTTTGCACATGACCAAACTATCTTAAGCGATTTTCTCGCAGCTTATCCTCGATCGGAGCTACACCAACTTTCTTCCTGATTGCATCATTCCGAATCCGATCTTTACGTGTGTGTCCACACATCCACCTTAACATTTTCATTTCTGCTACAACCATTCACAGGCCAACATTCAAATCCATAGAGCATAGCAGGTTTCACAGTTGCTTTGTAAAACTTTCCTTTATTGTTTAAAGAAATTTTCTTATCACAGAGGATTGCAGAGGCTCCTCTACACTTTAGCCAGTCTATATTTATTCTATTAGTAACATCTCCATCAATTTTCCCATCATGTTGTAAAATAAATCCCAGATATCTAAAAGAATCTCTCTTCTGAATGTTATCGTCACCGATCTTCACCTCGATTCCTTCACCATTGCTTCCATCAAAGGTGCACTCCATATATTCTGTCTTAACCCTACTTATATGAAATCCATTAGTCTCCAACTCATGTCTCCAGACCTCAAGCTTCTCATTTACTCCATCTCTAATCTCGTCGATCAACACAATATTATCAGCAAATAACATACACCAAGGTAACTCATCCTGAATGTGACTTGTCAACTCATCCATAATTAAAGTAAAAAGAAATGGACTCAAAGTTGAACCTTGATGTAACCAATGTTGATGTCAAAATATCCAATCTTCCCAGACAGGGTCCTTACACAAGATAAAACCCTATCATAAATGTCCTTTATGAGGTTAATGTATAGGACATGTACTTGTCTGTTCTCCAAAACTCTCCTTAATCTCTCATGGGACAGAACCATAAATCTTCTCCAAATCAAGAAAGATCATATGGAGGTTCTTCCTTTTAGTTCTATAAATCTCCATTATTCTCCTCAGCAAATGGATGGCTTCAATAGTTGAGCGACCTGGCATGAATCTGAATTGATTTTCTATTACGTTGGAAACTTGTCCCAACCTTCTTTCGATCACACGTTTTCAAATTTTCATACTGTGACTCATCAGCTTGATACCTCTATAATTTAAACATTTTTGAATGTCTCCTTTATTCTTATAAAGAGGTACCACGATACTCCTCCAATCTTCAGGCATTTTCTTTCTTCGCCAAATAACATTGAATAGATTCATATGCCAAGTCAACCCACGCTCACGTAAAACTCTCCATACTAAACACAATTATATATGAGTAAAATGCGGGTGTCTCTGCAACTTGGATCCTCCACTTCACTTTTTTTATTTTTTATTTTTTTGAAAAATACTTCCATCAAAATTCTTCATTATATCCCTATATTACATTTAAGTTTCATGCATGATAAAGATTCTTACGATCTTCATACAAACAACTATTTTTTAACGATCAAAAAATTATTGAAATATGATGAAAATTCAGGAAAACATTTAAAAAAATAGAAAAAATAAGAATCGATGAGCCAAGTCAGCTGTCAGCAGCTCCATTTCACCTATTATTATATATACAAATCACCGTTAAAAATAAGGGAGAAGAACGATAGCCACCTGACTGATCGCCAACCGAATGAACGAAACGCTTATGTCCTCCCTTGACTAGTGCCACGCAGATGCAGCCACCATTGCCCTCCTCTTCCACACCACCTTGACCCCATCCGCCTCCTCCTCGACCGTCCAACCCGATTCGACCCGGTTCCTCAACGACCCAACCGCTCTTCCCCCGATATGACTCGTCCTGAACCCGGCCATCCCCATCCTGGCCCTCCACTTGCCGAACACCTCGCACCTCTCCACCCTCCTCCACCCCTCCTCTCCCACCACGTTGCCGGCCTTCCTCCCCATGCACCCCTCCACTCTCCCACGATCCAACCCCGCTATATCCACCGTCTCCGCCATCGCCCAGTAGTGCGCGCTCGCCTCTGCCACTCGCACATTCAGCGGCGCCGTGTTGCAGTTCATGTCTTCCTCCACCAGGGCCACCACTCTCGGCTCCATCTGCCGCACTGCCCGCAGCAGCTCGTCCCTCGGGTTCGCTGGCGTTACGCTCTCGTCAGCAATCCTCGACAGCACGAACGCGAAATTCGCAACCAGCGCCTCGTCCGTCCCGAACGTTATTGCCGCACGGGTAAGTTCCGAGGCCCGCAAGGCCGCCACGCGAAAGGAGATCCGGAAGCCCTTCCTCTCGGCGAGTCGTTCCACACGGTCGCCGAGTCCGGGCAACTCTGCGGCTTTGATGGTATTCATACTGTACGGATTCTGCGGGTCGGCAACGGCTGTGATCCTGATCTGGCGGGGGCAAGAGGAGCGGTTTCCGGCAAGGGAGTCGAGGAGGGAGAGGTACTGCGAGCCGTCTCCAAAGTCGAAGTCAAGGATGTGGATCTTCGGCAGATCCCGTACTGCATCAATGATGGCGAGATTCGCGGCGAGGATGCCGAGCCTGTGGCACGGGGAGGACCTGTAGAGAATATGGGTATCTTCCATGTGGTCTATGCTGCATAGTTCCCGAACTGGGTATTGATCATCTATAGATAGGGCGGGGTCGATTCGCTTGAGCAACGCCTGGATCATGCAGTCGATGAATTTCTGATCCGTTTCCCGAGGAGAACCGGACAAATTGGTCAAGATCTGCACGGCAGCGTCCGTGTTGGCCTCGACGATGGCGGAGGCAGAGTTTAGGAGGATTTGCCTTGTTGCCGCAGCGGAGGTTTGAGAACAAGACGAGTTGGAGGAAGAGGTGGATGATGCGGTTGTAGTCGTGATCGGAGGGGAAGGGGCGAGGAGACTTTCCATGTTTTCGCTCCACTCGTTATTGGTGACTCCGGAGATGGAAAGGCCGGCATCGTTGTTGTCGTCTTCGTCGTCCAGCAGAAGTTGCCTCTCGAGTTCCTGCAGCCGATTCTTGACGAGCAATCCCGCCTTTTCGGGCTGCGGTTGTGGATGCTGCCTTTGCCGAACGGACCTGAGGAATAGAGTGGCTTGATGTATACGAAGGCGGTCGATCTCCGCGGCGCTCCGTTTGGCAGAGGCCATGGACGAAGAGGGGAGGAAAGGAATTGATGATAGTGGTGGGGGTGGGACTTACGTTACGTCCGGGTTTTTTTTTATTGGCAAAAAAGGTGGAGGGGTTAAATGCCAAACGAGGGAAGGGTAAAACCAGGTAGAGACGGGGTTGGACTTGGAGCGAACAGGCGTTTGCCGGTGCTGATGAACGCCACCTTCGACAGGAGGCGGTTGTCACTGGACGGAAACGTGGTCCAGCGAGGAAGCGGACGCGCTTCTTTATCCGTGTTGCTTTCGGGATTGGCGCTTACCGTCTTCCTTCGGGGATGATCCGCAAACCTAATCCTAATCGCATTGTCTGTACCTTATCACTAATAATTTATGTTGGATCAATCCAATCATGAATGGTTTGGATGGGGTTTGAACACGAATCTGATCAGATCAAACTTGAAGTCCGATAGGGTTTGCTTATATTAATACAGCTTCGATAAATATACCAACCTATTTATATCGCTATCAAATTGGAGATGCAAATCACACGGATGTATTTTGTGAATACAGCTTTGTGAGTTAACATTGTGGGTATTTACACTTGTGAGGTAACATTGTGGATTTGCTTATATTAATACAGTTTTGATAAAATCATTCTTTTGTGAGGTAACATTGTGGGTAATAAAATGCAACCATAACAACTGGGAATTTATTTATTTTTAGGTATGAATCGGCATCAGTCACCAAATTGGGAAGAAAGACCAAAAAGGACATTAGGCAATTTGTGAGGGAATATTTACACTTGTGTCTAGACATTTTGCATCAATATCTTGTACACTGTATCCCGAAATTTTGCATCAATATCTTGTACCAAAGCTATTGCTATAAGTAACTACTCTTGTTTATACTTTCAAACGAAACTATATTTCAATGTATGTTTTTTCTTAATGCATTAATTTTCATAATCTTAATATGAAATTAACTAGGGATGTTAATTTCATGATGAGGATGAGTAAAATTAATATTTTGACTTGAAATTTATACACGTTAGCCCCTGCCACAAAGATGCAACTGAATACATATATATCCATATTTTGACAAATATCGATATATATTTTATTTTAACGAATACAAATATATAAAATATAGTAGGCAAATATGGATGATCCGGTTATATTTTTATGGTAGGGTTGATGCACATAAACAAACCGACAACTAATATTTAGTTATGTATCTGTATCAAAACAATGAAAATGACATTTTGTATATGTATATGCAAAAATAATCAAAATCTATATTCTTTTCTCTATCTGTATTCGTGAAAATAAAAATTACATAATCATATTCACTAAAATAAATGTACATATCCATATCCACCGGAAAATGAATATGACAACATGCAAATATGGATTACTTGGTTGCATCGCCTTGATAGATGACTAACACGTATACACAAAACTTACATATCATATTCAAATCTTTATTCATATAAATAAAATAAAATATGCATATTATATTTTTATTCGCAAAAATAATTGAAATCCACATTATTTTATGCATCATATTCATCAAAATAAACATTCCATATATTTATGTCTGCCAAAATAAAAAAAACATATCTATATTTTCCAAAAAAATAGATACGATAGAGAACGGATATGGATTATCAGCTTGCATTGCTACGACAAGGGCCTCCTGTAATGGATGGAGATTTTTTCCAGCCATATTTCTTTATAATTTCCCAATCAATAACATGTAATTATCTATGGATTTATTGGGCATTAGTGACCCATTGATTGCCTCATTGAGTTACAAAAATCCAATAAATTTCCCTTCCATCCCCTCACGTCATATACTTTTGCAAGAGAGAGAGGGAAAGAGGGAGAGTTAGAGAGAGAGAGAGAGAGACAATCTCACCGAGAGATTTATCCTCGTCGTAGGAGACATCGACGTCGATCCAGTGGCGGAGCACGTTGCTTAGGAGCAAGGAGAGGGACATAGAGATCTAGTAGGTACTTTTCATCGGCCTTGAGGTATGTGTCGATCCCTTAGGAATACTATATGATGAATCGAGTTATGCCTTCCAACAATAATTACGATAAATATTTATTTGGTTAGCATAAAATAGGATCTCAAAATGTATGTAATGGTTCATGAATGCATATAGATAAAGTTCAAATCTGAGATAAAATGTAATACGTATACACAAGGACTCGATTTTTTTTGGATAAGAAGTTGGAATTATGTGTTGAACCCTAAGATAATGAGCATGCATATGTATCGATACCTGCCGTTGTGTTTACAAATGTGAAAACAAAAGGAATTACGTACATATTCTAAATATAAGTTGGAATAAAATGTTCATGGAAAGAAAGAGCCGCGATTATGAATGGTATCGATTCTTGTAATTATAACTCGTAAATGTGAACGTCAACAATAACGTTATATGATAAAGGTATGATATGTATTTAATTATGACAACACTGAGAATATGTGGCTACATGGTTTACTAAAGGATATAAATTGATGCTTGGTTTTATTTAATAATTTAGTGTGTTATTTTAAGAAACACTTCGTAAATAAATATATTTATTGCAAGGGAGAAGTTTGGGTACCTTGATTATTGCATATTACAGTAGATTTATAGATCCATATCATTTAAATTATAATCATAATTACGATTTCATGGGTCATATCTACGAAGAATAAATTTTATTTCCTTATAAAAATTGCATCGTTAATTCGGATTTATGTCTTGGTTAAATCTAACACACGTATACCACTGTGAAGGAAGAACCATAAAGTTGTACTTTTAGTCGAAGATAATATTCTCTATTATATTCAATCACAATATGTACTGTTAAACTGTAAATCTGTTATCGTCCATCAAATTGATGACATTGGAGTTGTTTTTACATATGGAACGAATATTACCTACTGATGAATCTCCATTTCATCACCTTTATTCTATCATTTTGGCCTTAAAAATCCTATCTAATGCATGTAAATAACATCAATTTGTGCATAATAGCATTCATTATTTATTGTATTATTTCTATATAAAATAAGGTTTTCAATGCCAAAATTATAGAATAAAGAGAAGAAAATAAAAACGAATAACATATTGAAAATATTTTATGACCATAAACCCTGAGACCAAGTCAAGAATTAAGTTGGTCGATAAGGAATAAAGTAGGGGGAGATAAGGGCCGGAAATAGAATAAAAACCATATTCTTTTATTGATTATTTATGCATTTTTGATACACAATTTATTCTTTATTATTTATTCAACAAATAAATAAACTTTGTCATGAAAGTTGTAGATAATAATGTAAATAAAAATACAAAATTGAGTTTGTACAAAAATAATACATTGTATACATTTTATACACAAAATAAAAAACCAAAAATCGAACTTCACATACCCATATATTTCAAATAGAAACTCAAAACATATCAAAATCACCTTTAATTGTATATAACTTTTCACAAGCTATTTAATGGTGGTGGTTTTATATTTTTGGACTTACTATGTGGAAGTTAGGTTTTTGATCCCTATTATACATTCTACTGATTAAAAATATTCACTTTATTCATTATTCATTATTTTTACAAATTCTTATTTTAATAATTTTGTAGATACTATTTATAACATATGTGTTTATTAAAAATAAAATAAAACCAAAAAGAAAATGAAAAATAAAATAAGTTTATGTAAAAATATGGCAAAACACATATGTTACACATGTATAAAAATAAATGGGAAACCTACTCTTTTATTCTTTATTATTCATATTTTTGTAACAATGTAAATATTATTCATATTATATTAAAATACAAAACCAAAATAAAACTAATTAAAATACATTAAATAAAAAGATGTATATAAAACATAGGTAAAATACTTATAAATATACCAATAAAATATACACATCTATTTATTTAAGTGTATAAATAACATCATAAAAATAAAATAAAAATACATTTATACTCACAAAAATAAGTTATAAATATATTAAATAAATAATAAAATAATAAAATAAAATATATAAAATAAAAATAAAAATATACAAAACAAAGGCTAATATACCTCTAAATACACTATTAAAAATTAACTACTAATAAAATATACCAAAAAATAAATAAAAATAATAATGAAATACTACATAAAATAATAAGCATATTTAATTTTATACTAAAAAATAAAGTTATTTACTATTTATAAATAATTATTTTTGAATAAAATCACAGTTTTGTCTCATAGTGGGCTGATGTCGCCCAATGGCTGTGCTTGGACAGTTGACCTCTAGTCAACTGTCCCATCCAAGCCTCTGACTCGTCAGACCCATCTCCGCCCCTCTTTCCCTCCATTTTCTGGTTGATTCGTCCATCCATCGTCATCCCTTACTTCATGAAAAATGATCTACCATCATTGTAGATACATGCCCATTCATTTAACCCCCTGTACATACGCTCGATTCTTTAATAGCGGTCGGTCAATAAGGGAGCACACCAATGTTTATAAAATAACAAGCCTCCTCTTCCATTTAATTATTGGTCATCCTCAAACCTTAGAACTCCCAACTCTTAGCCTAGAGTGCATCCTCGTGATAGGGGAGGTCCCCTGAGACGTTGGAGTGGATCTAGGAGGTGGAGGTACACTTAGGCCATTGAGCGCCGTCGACCTCTGCTCCCTGCCTTCGTCGGTAGGTATAAGCTACACATCTTACTTTCCTTAGACTATAATTAGCTTTAGGTTTTAATTCATACATTTTATTTCGTATTTTAATTAGTTAATTTGCGTAGTTCAGCCAATTCGTAGTTCGCCGAATGATTCAACCATGCTCCGGTTGTTTCTCACCACGCCTACCACCTCCATTTCATTAGCCTTCACCTTCTCGACACCCCAGATATTCCCGTCCACCTAGATCCCTTGTGGATATGGAGATCCAATCTCCCTTCTCCATCCTTCGCCGCAGATCACCGCCCGCACCACCTAATGTCCCATTTCACTCAAATAAGGCCCCCGACCCATCTTGTTATTGTGTATACTCTTCCTGCAGGATCTGGAGGCCAAAAGACTCCCAACGGAGTCGATTTTTGTAAAGAACAGACACCTGGAGCTCGTATCCTTCCTTGATCTGGCCTGAGCACGCCAGAGCTCTAGAAGCCTTGCGGAGACTATCAGCAGGTGCGGAGGATGCGCAAGAACGCGTACGACCAATCGGCATCATTGATGGAGGTCGTAGGAGCCTGGTACATCAGATTCAAACTCATCTCGGATGAGTTCTTCGCCAGTTCTTCCAACGTCCCTAGTGTCGTCCAAATCGAGAGCTCCCCTACAGATTGCACAGGAACCATAGGATGCTATCATGCCTTAGCCGTTGGATCGCTCCATGCGATCTAATATCATCCGTCCATCGACGAATCGTCATCGACCGTTGCGCGGGCGACACGTGTTTAAGTGAAGAGGATCTAGCCGTTGGCCCGCGCCTATTATGGGGTAAATTACAAAACCTAGCCCTGTATTTTATTGTATTTATTATTTAGTACTGTAATAATCCCTATTTAACTTATAAAATACCAAAAATATACAAAAGAATTTGAAAAATAACAAAAAATTATATATATATATATATAATATTTTTGTATTTATTGAGTTTAGAAAACAAAAAACCCTTAAAAATAGAAAAAGAAAATGATAAAATCATAAAGCTTCAAAATCCAACAAAAAAATATAAAAGTTCTAGAAAAATACCAAAAATATGTTTTTTTTCTGATTTCTAATTGTTTATATATTATTATTTATATATTAAAATTAATTTGGTAATTTTGGGATTTAATTATTATTTTTAAAACCCAAATTAACTTCGCACTATTAATTAATCCCTTATTGGGATAATTTTTAATTTAAAAATGCATAAAAATTATCAAAAATCCTAAAAAATAACAAAAAATTAGAAATATAAAAATTTAAAAAATTATATTTACTGTTTTTTTTATCTATTTTTACAAATTTTTATCTATATAGTATCTACATATACCTTATATTGTATTTATACATATCCATATATATTATATTTAAATCAAAGAGAAATATAAACATTGAAAAATATTAAAAGAAAATACATAATTATAAAACTAAAAAATAAAATTAAAAATTAAAAATTAAAACTCCACAAAAACAGTAAATTAGACAAGAGATAAAAGATAAAATTTTTGTGCATTTATCATGCCTCCTTCTCTCGTTTGCTCCCCGTGTTCGGCCTCTACACATGCTCACACATATACACATTTGTGGTAGAGTTATAATAAATTTTAACACCACATTTTTGATATTTCATTGCTTTATTCATAATGTGGTTTAATTGTTGATTGACCCAGGTTTTGTGAGCGGTTGCCTCAGCGACATTGTGATCCCGCATTATGTGGATTACTTTAGACCCTCGCAAAATCCGAGTTATCAAATGGCGTCGTTGCCGGGGAGCAACGTCGCGTAGTAGGAGATTATTTGATTTTGTCTTATATCTCTTGTTTATTCATTTATTTATTGTCATATTTATTTATTTATTCATTTTCACTATTATTTGATATTATTTTCTGACACTCCTTCCTGTTTGAATTTATTGCGAGGGACTGCAGCGCGATGGAGGATCTCCTAGGAGGACCTATGCACCCAAGCAAGGCGGAGCCGGCTTTCTGACTGAGCCGACGGGAGAGAGCAACTGATCCAAACAGGGGGCATTTTTGAGACAGTTTCTGAGCTTCATTTTATTATGCTTAAAAAATATTGTAAATTTATGTGAGAGAGCGATACATGGCATGTAATAATTCAGGACTCTCTACACTTCAACTTCCTGAGGTCCAGTGCCCAAGGGATTGTTCCCTTGGGGGCCTTTCCTTGAACCAAAATTTTGATTGTGTCCATCTTCATCTTGCCCACCCTCCTCCTGTCCCCCGTATCATCCCTTCTATTACCCAGGATTGATGTGCTTACGGATATAGCAGCATCAAGGATTTTTTACTTACATTGATTATTGGAGTAAGTCGGGCTTGTTTTGGCCTCTGGATCTGTGCTTAGAGCGTATTGAGGACTTTGATGATGCATGATCATTAAGTGTGATTATTACTTGATTATTTTGATCTCGCACACCGAATTGAGGATGTGATATGCTATGAGGATTCGATGATGATTTCATGAGTTATGATTGATCTTTCTACTTTGCAGTTCCAACCATCTTAATTTTAAGGATTGATTGACTATCTTATTTTGGACTTCAGAGCGATGGTGTGCAGAACCCACATGATCTCTCTCATCTTCTTGATTGACCCATCCTTGATCTCCTGATTCTTTCATCTACCCATGACACCTAGAGGATTTCTGATTATATTTTGTGCCATCTCAGCTAGATCGATTGACTTGAGGGACATACTATGATTGACCTGATTATCTCTCATCCCTCACATGAGGTTTGGTTAATTGATTACCTTTAAGGACCTGAGATATGCTGCCAGCAATCTCATGTTTTAATTGTACTAGCTTGCATTGTTCCCCGAGGACTATCTGCAGTAAAATGGAACACTTTCTTTACGCTCGGTTCCACTTGCTGATCGTGTCTCCTTCCTGTTGGAGCTCAGAACTGAGTGGTATAATTAGACTGTTTGGCCTCCCTGCTGATTGTGCGCCCGATCTAGAGGTGCGCGAAGCCAATTTTCCTGACTCCTTTGAGTCTTCTCTCCTTGATGGTCCTCGCAATGAGGAGATTCACGTTTTCTTATTATTCATTGCCTAGTTCATAGTGCTCTCCGAGGGTTGTCTGCGAGAGACTATGACACCTTGCTAGATACACGGTCTCTTCTGCTGGTAGACGATCTGTCGTCTACCGAGACCATTCTGATTTACTCTTTTGAGTCCTCTCTCCTTGATGACCCTCACAAGTACATGATCTGATTTGACCATTCACTGCTAGCTTGCATTGTTCCCCAAGGACTATCTGCGGGAAAATGCAACACTTCTTTATGCTTAGTTCCCCTTGCTGATGGTATCTCCTTTCAGTTGGAGCACGAAACCGAGTCGTCTAATTTATTCTCTGGTCCCCGCTCCTTTGTTAATTATCTGATCTGTCTTATCTCAGGACCCATCTGATTGGACTCCTTTGAGTATGATCTCCTTGACGGTCCTCATAAGGATGAGCTATCTTTCTTTGATTATTCGATGCTTAGTTGGCAGTATGCTCTCTGAGGGTTGTCTACGGGAAGCTGCCACATTTTCTTCATCTCCTAGTCTCTTATGCTAGTAGACGATCTGTCGCCTACTGATACCGTTTCTGATGATCCGTCTGATGGATCCAACTCCTTTGAGTCCGCTCACCTTGATGACCCTCGCAAGGGTGAGCTTATGTTCTGATTATTCATTGACTAGCATGTATTACTCCCTGAGGGTTAACTGCGGGAGGATACATCATTTTCTTCGTACTTGGCTTCCTTCTGGTATCACCCATTTGGTGGAAAACGGAGTCGAGTCTGCTGATTTTCGTACTCGGTCCCCTTGCTAACTCTGTCTCCTTTCTGTTGGAGTATGGAGCTGAATCTTCTGATTATTCTCTGATCCTGCTCACCTTGAGGACCCTCGCAGGATTGAGCCATGTTTTGTGTTGTTCAGTGTATTCCTGCGACTTTCTGACTCTATGATCACCATATATCACACTGCAGTATCCTGCTCTTTACTTTCTATACCTTTTAGAGACCCTGATTGACAAGTAAGAGTCTGTACCGCTCTTTCCTCCA